>JAKUCV010006146.1:0-43826 GCA_028386065.3 Turnera subulata
AGTATTTACTGGATAACAGTGCCGACAAGTGGCACAATTAATGAATATATCAGAGGAACCGGCCCAACGGAACAATGTCAAATAATAAACATCAGAAATCTGGCCCTTCAGCCCAATATAAAAATACCCGATTCCAGGAAACAATAGCACAGCGGAAGCAATTATAAACTCAATATCATCATATGCAAAATCCGATGCAAACTAATGGATCCGAGTCCTGCCCGAGGGTATGCCACAGCCGCCGGTATGCATCGTACCAATACAACGAATAACTCAACCTACAGGATGAAACCCCGCAGGCGAGGGGTGAGTCCGAAACACTCACCGGTACAATGAAATACAATCATGGATAAACAGAAATATGCAGCAACTATAAAACTCAAGGAAGACAAGAAGGCAACAACAGCCACAACATACCAAACCAAAGACTCGACCCAAACGTACCAAAGACTTTATTATTATTCCAATTTTATCTTCCGGCCCCGTCACAGATAAGCTAGGGTCGTACCAAGTTATCAACCTATTCCTGGTACCAGATCAAAAAGAACCCGGGATCAACATCCCAATAAAAAATCTCAGGGATCAACATCCCAATCAAACCGAGCATCAACATGCTCAACACAAGTAACCCGATCATGGCCACCACAAAACAGTCTCAAACCATCCGGTCGTACCTCTAGTTACCACGTGACAATTAAGTCATATCCATTCCAAAACCAAATCACAGGAATCGACATCCCAAACCCAAAATTAGGGGTCAACATCCAAATACCAAACCAAGGATTGACGTCTTTATCACAATTTATTTCCATTTACTTTATTCCAAAAACCAACCAGGACCACTGTTAACAGACAATCTTCTGTTAACAGTCCAACAACGACAATAAAAACAAAACCACCTAAACTTGTAGTTCTCATAGGACCAAATTGATCAAGAAGCAACAGTTCTAAAGGCCTAGATGTAGAGATGTCATGCCTGGGTTTAAAGGAACTTTTAACATGTTTTCTAAGTTGACATGCACGACAGGTTGCATCTTTTTCACACTTTAGTGCCGGCAGTACTTTTACCAACTTTTTTGTCGACAATCTGGAAATGAAATCCAAGTTGGCATGTCCAAGCCTTCGATGCCACAAAGTTGGTGTTTCTGTTCTTGCACTAAGACACTTGAGCTTATGATTAATAGCACAATTAAAAGATATAGAGTAGATATTTTCTTTTCTGGTACCAGTAAAAACCACATCGCTGTCAATGAAACTAACTAAGCACTTAGAAGCTTCAAAGGTTACCCTATATCCTTTATCACAAAGCTGACTAACACTAAGCAGATTATACTTAAGATTGTCAACAAGTAAAACATGCTCAATTGAAGGAACAAATTTAATGTTACCAAATCCGAGAATTTGTCTTTTGGACATGTCCCCAAAAGTTTCTTTTTCTTGGTCATTCATGGTCAGGGATGAGAATTTTGATGCTTCTCAAGTCATATGTTTAGAGCATCCATTGTCTAGGAACCATTCATCCCCTGCCATCTGCATAAAACAATTAAGTTTTTGGTACCCAAACTGTTTTGGGTCCTGTAGGGTTAGGTCTAGTTCCTTTCTGAACCCACACATATCTAACATTTTCATTTCTCATCTTATCCTGCAAGTTTTGGTTCCATGCCCATATCTTCCGCAATAGTAACATGTAAAGTAAGATGCACCATGATGAGTGTACATGTTCCTCCTAGGTATATATGACTGTCTTCTATAATTTGACTCCCTATTCTGACATGGATGTTGTCTATATCTTGGTTTATTAGAAACCAAATGTGGCTGATACGCCAGGTTCTGCCTTTTTGGTTTGTTAAAAACCAGATCCTGTCCAAAAGATTTCCTCATTCTGTTTGGTTTATCAACTACCATCCTTGATCCTTGTGACCTAATCATCTTCGAATTGATGTTCACATACTTGTGTGACCTAACATGACTCATGTGTGAGGTATCAGGTTTGTATGGTGTACTAGATTCTGCGTTAACAAGCTGCACAGAATAATTTGGTTTTTTTATCAACCAGATGTGTGGCGCCTAAGCCTTCTTTTTGTCCTGCATGCCTTTGCTGTCCTAACAACATATTAAGATTATTAGTGCTACCAGTGAATTTCTCTAGAGAGGATTCCAGATCAGTGATATGTCTTTCAAGAACATCTTTTTCATTCATAAGCACCTTGCACATATCACTTTTACACGTAAAACTCTTCTCTAGTTCATCATAGGCATTCTTTAGAGCAAATTTTTCAGTTTTCAGATCATCACACATTTTCATAGCATCTGAATTTGCAAGCCTAAGTTTCTCAGTTTCTTTCTTGTATGCTTCATCATCAAATTCAAGAAAATCAATTTTCTTTATATATTCTTTGTTTTTCTTAACGACTTGCTTATATTTAGCATGTAAATCATCAAAAGCTTCTAGTAATTCATCAAGAATAGGCTCAATTAAATCAGTTACCTCAGTGTCCTCTTGAGCCTAGATTTGTCTCCTCCTTGACGTCAGAATCATTTGAGGAGTCTGAATCATCCCATGCAACCATAGCCCTTTTTCCTTTGGTTTTTGAAAAACCAGATTTGCATTTCTTTTGATATGGACATTCAGGCTTGATGTGTCCCAGGCGATTACAACCAAAGCATACCAAAGATGTAAGTAACCGGCCATGCAAACAAAGAAACAATATGCGCAGCGGAAAAACCCGGAACTAATGGAGGATCCATGTGAAACGGGGTAAACCGAATAACAAAAATTTCGTACCTGGTTTGGTTTAGATCTTTCACTCAACTGATGATACGAATCAACAAGAACCGGACAGAAATCCGACTCCTCTACGGTATCCACACGAACCGTCGATGACTGCTAGCAACCCTCTCACAATCACTAACTCGAGCACTCTCGAACCGCAGTGCTAGCTGCAGAATTTCCGAGAGCAACAGAGCCTAGAGTGTTTTTCCCACAACTCTTGTGTATGTGTTTGTGTGTTGAGCTCTCAAAATCTGCTCATACTACACACTCTTACATATATCACATATATGTTTACATGTTAGTTAATATAGAAAATGGCCAACCAATCATATATACATCTTATCATGCATAATTGTATTTTTCATTATCTATACTTTAGTCACAATCATCAACATGATCATGTCTCCACTAACTCAATTATATATATATCAACATATATATAAAACAACACATCCTTTCTTGCCTTTGGGACAATAATTCAGGTTCAATAATTCTGGTAACTATTGAACCGAACCAACCCAAATGACCCGGTCCAACCATGGTCCAACCATAGTCTAACCACTAGCTCAATAACCTTGTCGAACCATGGTCTAACCTTTGGCTTGAATCAACAGTTCTAAGTGTGTGACCCTGTAGGCACTAATCACGTTGGCAATAATTATAAACTCTCATTTATAATTATAAACAATGAGCGGTGTCTAGCAACACATCATTGCTACCCAAGTGGCCAGATCAGTACTGATTCATTATGCCTCGGAAAAATGTCATTATCCTTTCGTCACTTTAAACACGAGACATGGAATATGTCATTCTCGTATATGTTTAATCTAAGTTTTCTTGATCCCTGAGTTAACTATGTAAAACAGATACAAATGATATCCCTATATCATTTAATCTGAGCATGGCCATGCATTTACAGTTCAACTCCATCAAGAGGCCCAACTGATAATATACCCGTTATGAGGGTTGGACGAATTCCATCTTGATCATACAAAACCCACTACACATTATATCATGTACCCAATGATTACTCTAAAGTTCACTCATTTACAAATGACCAAGAGTAATATCAAAGTATATGACTAACATGTTGGAAACCTTGATGATCTCAGGTCTAAGGATAATACATATAAGAACCACTAATGACAACATAAACATAACAGTCCATGTAGTGTTCTTATGTCGGGTCAGTCTAGACCACAAGTTCTGTAACTTGTACCCGTATGTAGAATTCATATCTCATATAATTCTCAACAAACGCTAGTCTTAATTTATTATTACAACCCATCCATAATAATAATTGACTAGGGACAATTCAAGAATATAAAATATTCTTAGGTTATAAATATGTGCAAGCGTTTATCACTGATAAACATATTTATTGGAATAAAACCTTAATAAATATACATGACTATATAATCATCCAATGATTGGCTTTTGGGCATTACACTAACAATCTCCCACTTGCACTAAAGCCAATCATCCATGTATCTAATACCAAGGGATCTAGCATGACCATCATGCTTCTGCTGTGTGAGCGGCTTAGTTAAAGGAACTGCTACATTGTTCTCAGAAAGAACTTTGCACAGCCTCACATCGCCTCTACTAATGATCTCTCTAATAAGATGGTAGCGTCGGAGTATATGTTTGGATCTTTGGTGGTATCTAGGTTCTTGAGCCTGTGCGATTGTTCCATTGTTGTCACAATAGAGCTCAATCAGACTGTCAATGCTCGGAACCACCCCAAGTTCAGTAAGGAACTTCATAATCTAAACAGCCTCTTTCGCTGCATTAGAGGCAGCTATATATTCAGCCTCAGTAGTAAAATCAGCAACTATTTCTTACTTTGAACTCTTCCAGTAAACAGCACCACCTCCAAGACAAAACACATAACCTGACTGCGATCTAAAGTCATCCCTGTCGGTTTGGAAGCTAGCATCTGTGTATTCCTTTACAACAAGCTCATCAACGCTTCCGTATACAAGGAATGCATCCTTAGTTCTTCTCAAGTACTTAAGGATGTTCTTAACCGCTGTCTAGTGACCTTCACCGGGATCAGATTGATGTCTGCTTGTGACACTTAATGCATATGCGACATCTGGTCGAGTATATAGCATGGCATACATGATAGATCCTATTGCTGATGCATAAGGATTCTTACTCATTTGCTCTCTCTCCTTAGATGTACTAGGACATTGATTCTTTGAGAGAGTTATGCCATGTGACATGGGCAAGAAACCTTTCTTGGAATCTTGCATGCTAAACCTTTTAAGCACCTTGTCAATATATGTACTTTGACTTAGGCCAAGAAGCCTTTTATATCTATCTATAGATCTTTATACCTAGCACGTAGGTAGCTTCTCCTAAGTCCTTCATTGAGAAATTCTTTCCTAACCAAGTCTTTACAGACTGTAGTGTTGGAATATCATTCCCAATGAGCAGAATGTCGTCAACATACAATAACAAGAAAACGATAGTGCTCCCACTAACCTTCTTGTAAACACATGGCTCATCTTCGTTCTTAATGAAACCAAACTGTTTGATTACTTCATCAAAACAAAGATTGCAACTCCTAGAAGCTTGCTTTAATCCATAAATGGATCTTTGCAATTTGCATACCTTATTAGCATTCTCTGGAGTGATAAAACCTTCAAGTTGTGTCATGTACACATCCTCTAAAAGATTTCCATTAAGGAAAGCGGTTTTGACATCCATCTGCCATATCTCATAATCATGGTATGCAACTATAGCCAATAGAAATCGGATGGATTTAACCATGGCAACTGGCGAAAAAATTTCATCATAGTCAATACCATGAACTTGTTTGAAATCTTTAGCAACCAATCGCCCTTTAAAGGTAATCACATTACCATCCATGTCGATCTTCTTCTTATAGACCCACTTGCACCCAATGAGTTTTACCCTTCAGGTGGATCAACTAAGGTCCACACCTTGTTTCATCTCAGAATTCATGGCTTCTAGCCACTTCTTAGAGTCTGGACCCGTAATTGCTTGCTGATAGGAAGTGGGCTCATCTTCATCCATGAGCATCACATCTCCGGTATGAGTCAAAAGAAATCCACATCTCTCAGGCTCATATTGAGTCCTATCAGACCTACGTGGTCCATGTGTTACAGGTACAGAATTTTCACCCACAACATCTTGTGGTTCCTGTCCTTGTTCCATCTCATCCTCTATTGCTTCTTGTTGTACTCGAACTTCTTCGAGTTCTATTTTTCTCCCACTGATCTCTCTAGTAATAAATTCTCTTTCTAGAAAAATAGTTGTACGAGCAACAAACAATTTTTCCTCTGTGGGATTATAGAAATAATATCCTTTAGTTTCTTTAGGATATCCAACAAAAAGGTAATTGTCAGATTTAGGGTCGAGTTTGTCTGATGCTTGACGTCTTACGTAAGCCTCACAACCCCAAATCTTCATAAAAGACAAATTGGGACGTTTCCGAGTCCATATCTCATATGGTGTCTCTTGGGTTTTTGGTATAGTTGGTACCCAATTTTTTAACATTGGGTCAATCGTGTGCCTAGAACTTTTCTCGAGACATTTATGTACCTGGAGTTTTAGCGGGCAGGTCAGTCATGGGTCTCGGGCCGGGTATGTGCTGACGTGGATTCTGCCCAAAATTGGGTTGCTGCCCGTTGCTCAAAACGACGTCGTATTACTATAATACGACGTTGTTTCACCTCCGCGTGGCAGGCATGGGCCCCACTCAATTCCCAACAATTAACCAGGTTTTCCCACTCGGTTCCAATTGGTTGGGTTCGGTTGAATAATTTTTATAGTTTCCTTTTTTATAATTATTTGATAATCTTTGCACATTTCTATTTTTTCTTTTGTTTTATTATTTTAAATTCTACCTAAATTTTAACTCGAGAAAAAATAAATTCGCATAATGATAGAATTGAACTAGGATAAAAAATAATACCCAGGTGAACTTACCACCAAATTCCAGGATAACTTTAGAATAACTTTTTTTTTTCTTATTTTTTCTTTTGGTAAACTAAAGGCCGTGAGGCCACTGCACAAAAAATTAAACTATTTAGCTTCTAACAAACCTATTCTGGGCAATGCCCATACAATCAAATCTTAAGACTTCACTAAGAAAAGGAGGAGGAAACCTATAATTTTTTTTTCTTATTAAGTACTACACAAATAACTTCTACCATTTTAAACTCATACATTAAAATTAAAAAAATTGTGTGAAAAAAAACTATAAAAAAATCTATCTCAAACTTAAAAGAAAATATTTATCACTCTTCCCTCACAGCAACCCCACCCTCGCCTGAAACCACCATGGTTGCTGCCTATGAGGACATGTCTTCCTGTGATTTTGGTATATATCTTCTTGTAATTTGGGTGATTTTAGTTTCCTTATAGTCACCAAAAACAAAAACAAAAAATTATCACTCCTCATCACACAACCCCTCTCCCTCGCCTCAAACCACCATGGCCGTCGTCTCCCCGTGTTTCACTACCACCACTTCGCAGCAGCAGGAGGGGCGTGGTTCCCGATGATGGCGCATGGTATTGGAGAGGAGGTTGGGGTGGTGGATCTGAGCTGATTTTGGAGAGATAGTGTTGTCGGTGTGGCGCATGGTTTGCGATTTGATTGAGCTTGTAGGATTTGTTGAGAGGGGAGATGAAGAGAAAGTGGTGGTGGTGGTGTTGTGTGTTGATTTTGCAGGATTTGTTGAGAGGGAAGATGAAGAGAAAGTGGTGGTGGTGGTGGCTGTTGTCATCGTGGTGGTTAATTTTTTTGTAGGATTTGTCGAGAGGGGAGAAGAAGAGAAAGTGGGGGTTGTGGTGGTGGCGTGGCGGCGGCTGTTTGTCATCGTGATGGTTAATCTTTTCTGTTGACTTTAATTTTTTAAATGAGAATGGTTATTAAAGATAATATTAGGAGAAAATTAAGGAGAGGATTAGGAGGTATAGTAGGATTATATGTTTAATTTGAGTAGGATTAGTAGATGGTTATGTTTTTTTAAAAAAAAATAATTCGATAAATGAGTCTGTTACTCTTCCCATCTAAATTTGATTTTTTAAAAAAATTGTAACCAGAAGAGAAAAGGAAAAAGTAAAACTGAAAGAAAAAGAAACTAAAAATTTTGGTTTTAAAGTTGTTTGGGTAAGGTTGAACCTTTAAAACCGGGGAGACTTTAGGCGAAAAATCGGGTCAATTGTTGGGAATTGAGTGGGACCGATGTCTGCCACATGGAGGTGAAACGACGTCGTATATGGTAATACGACGTCCTTTTGAGCAACGGGCAGCAACCCAATTTTGGGCAGAATCCATGTCAGCACATACCCTGCCCGAGACCCATGACTGACCTGCCTACTGAAACTCCAGGTACATAAATGTCTCGAGAAAAGTTATAGGTTCATGATTGACCCAACGTAAGAAAGTTGGGTACCAACTGTACCAAAAACCCGGTGTCTTTTCAACCGATTTAGATGGAACACGGTTAAGTGTAAAGGCAGCAGTCAATAAGGCATGTCCTCAAAATGAAGAAGGAAGGTCAGCTTGACTCATCATAGAATGAACCATGTCTGACAGAGTTCTATTTCTCCTTTCAGATACACCATTCCATTGAGGTGTACCTGGTGGAGTAAGTTGTGATACTATACCACATTCCTTTAGATGATCAAGAAATTTTTGGTCTAAGTATTCACCTCCTCGATCAGATCGAAGCATTTTAATACTCTTACCAAATTGATTATGTACTTCATTCTTGAATTCTTTGAACTTTTCAAAGGATTCTAACTTGTGCTTCATAAGATACACATAGCCATATCTACTATAATCATCAGTAAATGTAATAAAGTACTGAGATCCACCTCTAGCCTGTGTTGACATAGGCCCACATACATCAGAACGTATAAGGCCTAACAAGTCTGAAGCCCTTTCACCTTTACCGGCAAAAAGAGCCTTCGTCATTTTGCCTAATAAACATGACTCACATGTCTCATATGATTCAAAATCAAATGAGTCTAAAAGCCCATCCTTATGAAGTTTAGAAATACGAGTCTCGTTTATATGGCCCAAACGACATTGCCAGAGATAGGTCGTATTAGAATCGTTTAATTTAATCTTCTTCGAATTAATGTTATAGACTGGGGTTTCTCGGTTCAGAACATACAAACCATTACTTAAATATGCACCACCATAATAAATATCATTCAAATAAATAGAACAATAGTTGTTCTTTATTATGAATGAAAAACCCTTCTTGTCCAGACAAGAGACAGAAATCAAATTTCTGCTTATAGTAGGTACATAATAGCAATCATCAAGTTCCAAAACCAAACCACTCGGTAAAGATAGATAATAAGTCCCTATGGCTAATGCAGCAACTCTTGCTCCATCTCGAACACGCAGGTCCACTTCACCTTTGCTAATTTTCTACTCTTTCTCAGATCCTACACATTTACACAAATGTGAGAACCACATCCGGTATCTAATACCCACGATGCAGAGATAGAAATATTAGCTTCTATAACAAGAATACCTGAAGCGGAATTCTTACTTCCCTTCTATTTCTTCACCTCCTCAAGGTAAATAGGGCAGTTACGTTTCCAATGGCCAGGTTTCTTGTAATGGAAACATCGTCCTTCCTTTGCAACACCACCTTTGGGTTTCAGCACATGTGAAGAAGAAGATGCACATGAACCAATCCTTTTGGCACATTTCTTCTTCTTGCTAAACTTGGCTTTTCCCTTTCCTTTGTCATTTCCAACCATAAAAATGTTATTGGATTTATTAGCCTTCATCTGTTGCTCAACTGTTCCCAACATGTTAAGCAACTCAAACAAAGATTTGTCAAGATGATTCATGTTGAAATTCATGACAAATTGGCTCTAACTATCCGGCAACGATTGCAGGACTAGATCAACGGCCAACTCTCATTGCAAAGGAAAACCCAGCCCTTCAAGGCTCTCAATGTATCCAATCATTTTGAGCACATGAGGTATGACAGGTGATGACTCAGCCATCTTACATTGGAATAATGCCTTTGAGGTCTCATACCTCTCATGCCTGGCTTGCTCTTCAAAGAGCATTTTCAGGTGTTCGATCATATCGAAAGCACCCAAGTTCTCATGTTGCTTCTGAATCTCAGAGTCCATAGTGACAAGCATAAGGCATGCAACATCCAATGCTTCATCAACATGCTTCTTGTAAGCATCTTTTTCCGCCCTAGGAGCATTAGGTGCCGATTCATTAGGAACAGGGCCCCTCAAAAACATACAACTTCTTTTGTTGCTTGAGGACTATCCTCAAATTGCGATTCCACTTAAGGAAATTATTCCCATTAAGTTTTTCCTTCTCAAGGACTGATCGCAGTGACATAGTACTTGTGTTTTGTGCCATGATAATTCTACAATGATCAATTCACACAAATCATAGCCATGTATACAATCATTTAACAAGGAATTTTATTAAATGATACTCCCACCATATAAATCAAGATGATAATGATTGGGCCAAGATCCATATTTCACTAGAAGATAAGTTAGCTTTGGCTAATCGCTTATATCATAGTTATTTAGGTAGACAACTCTTTGTCAATTACATCTCATGTAACTCTTGGAAGTTGAGTGAACAACTCTTGTTCTTGTCTATCTCATAGACTTTTCTCAACTCTTTGCCTCTAAGTCCCCAATCCTATTGAGATGACTTAGTTAACTTCAACCCACAATAAGCAGTTAGGATATTACAATTATCCCATCGCACCTTGCTAAGATAAATATTGGCACTTTGCTTTGGCAAACCCACCATGTGTTGATCTAAGCATAGATGAGTGCTTATCAATAAAAGGCAACACATGAGTAACTTAATATTTAGCATCTTGCTAGGATAAACATTGGCACTTTGCTTTGGCAAACCTACCAAGTGTTGATCTAAGCATAGATGAGTGCTTGACACCGAATTATTTCCATACATAACAATTATACATGTGATTAACAAATTATATATCGCATATACAATAACTATGCATCATATGCAATATAAGCCACTACGCAGAGGTAGCACAGTGGTCCCCTCGATGTTTGAACTTAAACATCAATGTTTTGAACTTGAACATCGATGTTTGAACTTAAACATCGATGTTTGAACCCCTCGGCGGATTATCGACCAAAGAGAACATCGATGAGTGCTTGACACCGAATTATTTCCATACATAACAATTATGCATGTGATTAACAAATTATATATCGCATATACAATAACTATGCATCATAAGCAATATAAGCCACTACGCAGAGGTAGCACAGCGGTCCCCTCGATGTTTGAACTTAAACATCAATGTTTTGACCTTGAACATCGATGTTTGAACTTAAACAACGATGTTTGAACCCCTCGGCGGATTATCGACCAAAGAGAACATCGATGTTTACATCTTAAACATCGATGTTTTGGTATCATATACCATTCAATCAACCTTGTCCAACACAGTCGACTTCCTGCCGAAAACACACTTTGATTGATATCATATACCAATCAAGAACTTGCTTTCAAACACCTTTGATAGATCCGACTTCAACATATCACATAAATGAGAATCATAATGATCTAGATTAAACATACATACAACGGATGCATAATAAACTATGATCAAGTTATGTTGCTTATACAATCATGATCAAACCACATCACATATAGCATATCATCCATAAAAGCAACTAATTCGGTTTAGTGTTTCACAAGAGGCTCCACTACCACTGTAAGTAACCGAGCATGCAAACAAAGAAACAATATGCGCAGTGGAAAAACCCGAAACTAATGGAGGATCCATGTGAAACGGGGCAAACCGAATAACAAAAAGTTCGTACCTGGTTTGGTTGAGATATTTCACTCAACTGATGATACGAATCAGCAAGAACCGGACAGAAATCCGACTCCTCTACGGTATCCACACGAACCGTCGATGACTGCTAGCAACCGTCTCACGATCACTAACTCGAGCACTCTCAAACCGCAGCGTTAAGTGCAAAATTTCCGAGAGCAAGAGAGCCTAGAGTGTTTTTCTCACAACTCTTGTATATGTGTTTGTGTGTTGAGCACTCAAAATTTGCTCATACTACACACTCTTACATATATCACATATATGTTTACATGTTAGTTAATATAGTAAATGGCCAACCAATCATACATACATCTTATCATGCATAATTGTGTTTTCCATTATCTATACTTTAGTCACAATCATCAACATGATCATGTCTCCACTAACTGAATTATATATATCAACATATATATAAAACAACACATCCTTTTATGCCTTTGGGAAAATAATTCAAGTTCAATAATTCTGGTAACTATTGAACCGAACCAACCCAAACAACCCGGTCCAACCATAGTTTAATCATGGTCTAACCACTAGCTCAATAACCTGGTCGAACTATAGTCGTCCAACCATGGTCTAACCATTGGCTCGAATCAACAGTTCTAAGTGTGTGATCCTGTAGGCTCTAATCACGTTGGCACTAAGCTACATCGGAGTCGCTTTCATCACCATCTGATGGTTCTTGAACATCTTTCCTTTTGGGCTCAATATTGTCACCATGATAGATCAGTTTGCCAATCAGCTCTTTATAGGATAGTAGGTTCAGATTTTGAGCTTCCTCAATGGCAGTCACTTTTGGTTCCCATTATTTGGGAAGTGACCTCAGAATTTTCGCAACTTTCTCTCTATGTGTCAGCACTTTCCCGAGGGATGCTATATAGTTGCAAAGAATTGTGATTCGGGTGTCCATTGCATGGATGTTTTCACCTGACGTCATTTGGAACAATTCATACTCTCTTGTTAGACGATTGAGCCTTGATTCCTTGACCTGATTTGTGCCTTCATAAGTGACACACAACAACCTCCAGATATCATGAGCGGTATCATAGGATCTAGCCCTTTGAAACTCGCTTTCACTGATTCCACAGAGAAGAGCATTCTTAGCTTGTGCATCAAGCTTTGCTCTCTTCATCTCATCTACAGTCCAGAGGTGCATTTCCCTGGGTGGTCTGCTGTAAGGATTATGGATGATGTGCCACATCTCGATATCCTTTCCTTCAAGAAAAATCTTCATCCGAAACTGTCAATAATCAAAGTTTGCCCCATCAAAGTATGGTGCCTTGTTCACGCTTGTGCCCTCGAAAGCCATGATCTTTGTCTCTGGATTTTACTCCTTAGGACTTAGAACGCAGCTCCGCTACCAATTGTTGGCCCATAAACGCCTAAGAGGGGAGGGGTGAATTAGGCTTTAAACTTTTTCAGACGGTTGCAGTCTGGTATTTGAGAAACCAGATCTTCCAGATGTTAGGTGAGTGTTTAGAGTGTAAAGTGTGTGTGAAAGGCAGAGAAAGACAGACACAGTATTTTAGAGTGGTTCCTCCTCACCAAGTACCTCCAATACCTAAAGGTTCCTTCCTTTAGGATTTCAAACACTCACTATGCTTAGGTTTTTGCGGGTTCAACCTTAACCTTTACAAACGCAAGCTTTTCTAGGCTAAGATCAAACCTTTAGAAGCTTTTCATGGGCTAAGCTTTAACCTTTACAAGCTTTTCACAAGCTAAGCTCTAACCTGTTGGATTAAGATAATTAACATGTGCATTAGTGATTAATTAATTGGCTGATTAGTTCTAATTATTGGTATAATCTAATTGCCTAGTCATATGCTTAAGTGATTTTGATTAATGACAAACCAAGCCTATGAATATTTTAATCCACCACCTAAACCCTTGAATTAAATAATGAAATCATATTTTATAAGGTTTGAGGTTAGTGGGATTGGCATGTGTGCTAAGGGTATTATTTTATTAAGGTTAAGTCTCTTTCATGCCTATGGACCACATTGGTTGTCTTAGAACTTTGAGGCAAATGTTGGAGATCCTCCTATACCCTATGAACCCGAAATCAAGCATGAATCAACCAAGAAAATATTTTTCTATTGATCTGGGCAGGAGTTAGAAAGATTCATCTCGATTCAGCCCAAACCTAGGACCATCAAACCTAGGTACCCGTCCAGCCTTTACTGAATTTCTGGGATTGTGCAGATTTTCTGGCACTCTTGAGGGAACTTTTTGTAGATGCTCCCATACTCTACAAACCTGGTACCTAGCTTCATTTGGATAAAAAAATGTTGGACTAAAGAACTGGGCAGGTTTCATAACGAATAGAATCGAATCTGATCATCCTAGGATCTCTAAACCTCGGAGTCTGCTAAGCTTTTGCTGACTTTCTTGTACTTTGGAGCCACCTGTTAGAGGTGCTCCTTTGAGCTTAAAACCTGCAAGCCTGTTTCTTTCTACTCTGCAGGTGTTTTTTTAAAGGACTAGAAAGCTCTCACAACGACTCATTCTGATTCAGTCCAACCTAGGAGATTCAAATCTAGGCAATGACTCAATATGTGCAGACCACTCTCTGGAAACTGGAGCGATGAACGTTTTGGCGTCAACGATGCCAAATCTCGAGGTAGCAAAAAGTGATAGCTAGCCATTGTATGATGAGGTTATCACTTCCCCTAGTCTCTATAAATTGAAGGAAGACTGAAGAACTCAAGTTAGAGCTGCCATTACGAAGTCTTGACATCATACTACTTGAGTTATACTTGCAATTCTCCAAAAGAGCCTTAATTGAGTGATATCTTGAAGTCTAGAGTATTGAGCTTAATTGTACATCTTCTTGAATTTTTCATTGAAGATTCCTTGCTGTGAGAACAGAAACACCTTAGTGGGAACTTGGGATTAGTGAGCTAAGGTGGGATTCAACAAACCGGGGAGGTTTGTGGTGAGTGATAGGTTTGAGCTTAGCCTAGGGAAAAGCTTGTGAAAATGGTTGTGGTTGAACCCAAAAAAGTGAAGATATAGTGAAGGTTAGAAATCTCAAGGTGGACTCCTTGAGTAGTGGAGGTAGTCCTTAGTGGCGAACCACTCTAAATTGCTTGGCATATTTCTCTAACCTTACTCACTTAATTGTGCATTAGTGTATGTTTTAGTGCTGTTAATCTACAGGATTAGGTTCACGATAGATTCGGCAACATTAGTGCCAAATCAAGATTTACTTAAAAAGGGGCTAATTCACCCCCCTCTTAGCCATTTTGGGCCTACATAACCTACCCTCAAATCTAACCCAAGACTTGAGTTCCCAACAAATCTAATTCAAGACTTGCTTACACACAGCCTTTTGAAACGTATTACAAAGTAAGCAGAAAAACCAATTCTTTTTAGCTCGAGCAATCACTCAGATTTTGCACAATGGCTGGGATGTTTTCATAGAGGTATTAATGGTCCTCTTTATAGAATCTGAGTGTGGGGGATGGCAGCTTCAACGGCTCCATTACTTCCAGTTGACTTCAGTTCATTAACTCTTCAGTTTGGTGCCGTTAACATATGTCAACTCCTTGGTTGCAAAGAATTTCCAAATCGGGAAAGTTTGGACCACCATGGACTGTCCTTTTTAGAGTTGGATCAGAGTTAGGCGGGAAAGTACCCTGCACTTCCATAAATATCTTCCTCTTACTTGTTCTTCAGTTCAAACCATTGGAAGTGAGTTTTAAATGCCTGGAGGACCACACACAACTTGTACAAGAAGGTGAAAACGACAACTTGCTTGATATGGTTTTTACAAAACCATCTGGCATGTTTTTGAGATATGGTTTTGACAAAAACCATAATTCCTCCTGTAAGCATAAATCAACACACAAGGGACTAACTGTACATTTCTAATTTGTTAGTCATCAAAACACAATTATCATGATTAATCACTGATTAACACCAAGGGATGATTAACCCTAATTCTAAGTCAACAGTGTCAATCATTTGTACATTCGATTAAGAAGGAAAAAAAAGGGAGGAAAGCAAAGTAGAAGGAAAGAAAAAAAAAAGAAAAAAAGGAAAAGCGAAAGACTAGTAATAGGGAAACCAAACGGCTAGTAATCTAACTAGAAAAAAAAAAGATTAAAAGAAAAGAGAATCCGATTCTTCAAAGGAAAGGCTTAAAAAAGGTCGGTAATGTTAAAGGTGGGTTGTTTTGAATAGTCTATATATACAAACAATCAGAGATTGCAAATTGAGAGATTTAGGATACAATATTGGCATATGATCTTATCTTCTTTCTTATTTTTTTATTTCCCATAATTTTTTAAAAAGGAATATGATTGATTATAGAGATGGGTTGAAGGTAGCAAGAAGAAAGGGTTGGAACGTTTGGATGGCGTGGAAAAAAGACGGTTTTGAGGCGAAGGATGTGGATGTGGATTGATATCAATGTTAGAGACTTGGAGTTTGTGTTGATTCAGGTCTTTACTATGGGCTAAGGCATCTTATCCGTGTTTATGCAGATGTTGTCATAGTTTGGTGCGTTGCAATTGTGTTGGTCTTTATCTCTGCTTATGTTTTTACTCCATTGGCATTGATCATGTAATGATGTATTTCGATTAGGAGTCATCTTTGTGATGGCTGCTTGTGTTCATATTTAGTAGTTTATATTAATAAAACTTCGTTTATATCAAAAAAAAAAAGGTGTCCCTAAAAAAAATGTGTTTACATGCTTTGGCTTGATGCATATTCTGACAAAGAGGTATACCAAAGTACATAGCAATCTCGCTGATCTAAATCGTAACAAAACTTGCCACATACTCCAAGCTGTCCGAATCCACACATGGATGATGGATCTCAACCAGGCTACTTTTATGGAACGGCTTCAAAGACAAAGTGGCGTGCAAAACTCTTTTCAAGTAGTTTTCATGTATGCTTTTTTTTTTTATATGCTAAGTTTTCATGTTTGTTATATAGATTAGATGTAGTTTGGACATTAGCCATCATAAAATTGCAAACAGTCATAAATAAAACCACAAAGTCAGAGTAGAACATGCTATACATTGTCCCCATATATGTTATTCAATATTAGGAGCGTGAAGCCGAATAGAAGCAAATTAACCAATGCTTCAAACAACTAATCAATCTCGTGTATTATCTTGTAAGCAATTATAGTAATCATGATTAGCATAAAAAATACTAATCAATCCGGAAAAAGAAAAACATGTAAGCCAAACATTACTTAGAGTCTTATATTAAGTCTGAGTAGAACATGGTAATGTCTCCATATGTCATTCAATGGCAGGGTGAAGCCCCGAACAATTTGTGTTGCAAATTAAGTCTGAGTATAATGTCTCCATATGTCATTCATTGGGAGGGTGAACCCCGGAAAGACAATCCCAACAGAAACAAACCAAGGCTTCAAATTACCATTCAATCTAAATGAAGAAAAACAGCACAATCAGTAATGCAAGCCAAACATTACTTGCCAAAGCAGCCAAATAACTGTGTTCTGATATATTTTATAGAAAATTTATATACAGTACGGAGTATTTCTATGGCAGCTAACCCGCATCAATGATTATGCCTCAATGCGGATTGTGGCAAAGAAACACTTTTTTTCCTTTTTATTTTATATAAATTTTCATCTTTTTTTTCTTTATCAAAAAGTAAAAAAGAAATTTTACAAAAAAATGGCAAAGAAATCTTTTTTATATATATAAATATTTTCTTTTTTATTCTTTATCAAAAAATAAAAAGGAAATTTTACAAAAATAAGGTGGCAAAGAAACCTTTTCATATTTTATATAATCTTTTTTTCATAATAAAATAGAGAAATAAATTATTTTTTCCTTATATTTATTTTTCCTTTTACTATGATATAAATATTTTATTTTTCTTAAAAAATAATAATTATTTGTTGGTTGCTCTTTTTTTATAATTTTTTCTAAAAATGAAATTAGAAAAAAATGGAACCGTAATGATCTTGCCACATGTCGATCATCCGTATATTCCGTTAAGTCAACTAACAAAAATATAAAAACCCTAACAGAATGAGGTAAAATGCGAACTTACAAAATTTAGGGGGTCAAAAACCCTTTTTTTTTCAAGGGGGTGATCCTAGTTTGACCGAAAATACAGGGAGTAAAATGTAATGAAGCCCTAAAAAAGGATTGTTTGCTAATAGTAACTGTAGCTCCAACTGAAAAAGAAAAAGAAAAAAAAGGAAAAAAAGGAAAAAAGGGAATCCAATAAGAAGAAGGAAAGACTAGAAAAAAAGTTAAAAAGAAAGGGAATCTGATGGGAAGAAGGAAAGGTTTCAAAAGTCGGTTCTTTGAATTAGTATAAATATATACAAACAATCAGGAGGTGTTACCGTAGTAGTACCCAAATATTGCAAACTGAAAGATTTAGGATACAATAATGGCTTATCATCTAAGCATGAGGGAGTCATACTGGAGAATAACGGACTAAGAGATTTAATTCTCTCTAAAAAAGATTGGTGAGATAGAAAGGACAAGAGAAAATGAAAAAAATGAAAACCAAAAAAACAATTACACTTCCACACCCGCAGCGCCTCCTCCCGATCCTCCTCGTCCTCCCAGTGCCTCCCTCCTCCTCTCCCCCCAAAAAATTCCAGCAAATGCCCACACTTCTCTGCTTGCGTTCTTTTCCTCTCATCTTGAAACGCCCCGATCTGTATTTACCGTTATACACAGTAATCACGTGGGGCCTATTATCTATTACAGAAACCCCAACAGATAAATATCTCAAGTCAACAACATAGTACAACAACCGTACTGGAATCCGGTAAACGGAGACATTATTACAACATAGCATCAGAGGCAGAGTGACAAATGCAAGCAGCGGAAGTCTTAATACAACACAACAATAGGTAACAATATGAAAATGATGCAACGCAGGATGGATCCAGGCCTGGCAGAGGGTGTTCACAGCTTGCCTCGAACGTACCTGAGCTACGCACAATCAAACTACGTGACCAGCTACGCAGGCGAGGGGTGAGTCCGAAGTGCTCACCGGGTAAAATCCATAAGCAAATATACATATACAAGCAACCGTTAATTTCCAAGTCACATCATCAACAATTAACTAAGGTTCTCACGAACCTTAAATAACACACTTGTGATTCTAGACACGCTATTCCAATTTTATTATCAGGGTCCCTATCACTAGTTAAATAGTGACCGTCGCCAGGTAGTCAAGCTAGCTAGCCCGTGGACCCCGCCCTAGTACCTCCACGTAATAACTGGCATAGACAGGGAGCAGACCCCAAGCACATTCTCCCAGCGCCTAAATAAAAATTTGTACAGACAAGGAGCAGACCCCAAGCACACTCTCCCCCAGCACCATACAAATAAGACTACCATCAGGCTATTCCAACATTTAACCGTGACTTACTAGATGTCTAAGTGTTTCCATTTTGTTATCTCTTTCCCCTCAACTAGTTACTATACTTCTATTATCCGACCATTTTCTCATTATCCCGAGCAGGCTCACAGCCTCTCCGCTCGTCTGGATAAAACAAACTTATTCCAAACTGCTATTCCAAACTGCTATCCCACACTAGTACCCCCAGTACTCAACTCACACAATTCTCACAGTCAACAACAACAGTAATAACGTACTTATACCAACAATTCCAACATCATCAATAACATCAACAACATCAATCATCAATTTACTTCATCACACAACAAGTCATTCACAGCCACAAAGAATTATTCTAGCAAATATCACACATAGTAAACAAACAGCAACTTGATATCACGGGCAGTATATAAATATTTACTTTTCCTCACCTTAGCCGATTTCCTATTCCTGAAAGTTCTCGAAATGTCCCGGCTCTGGCTCCTCGGGATACTGCTCGTTATCAACTCCTATATCAAACAATAATATATGCACACATAAGATGATATGCAAATGCAAGACTAATACTGTAAGCCGTAAAATAAATACTGAACCAACTCTGTACTCCCCCGGGTTATTCCCATTATCATCATAATTCACCATTTATTTTCAAGTGTCAAAATAATACCATACTTATACCCGGATATTATTCCGGTATTAATACTTTGATAATACCCTTTTCTTTTTTTTTTATTTTCTTAAAGTAATTATTTATTATTATTTTTTTCCACATTAATAAATCAAGGTAAATATAACTTATTTTTAATTTCCATATTATTTCCAAAATTATTACTCTTTTCCAGAATTATATTTAATTTCCAAATTTTTTTTTTATTCTTTTTTTTCCCTTAGACTGGGCCAATAGTGCCAGCCCATGAACTAGGACTAACAACCCAGCAGGTCCAGCCCACGAGGCCCAGGCACCAAGGTCCAGGCCAAGACACAGACCCAGAACTTGGGCCGGCGCCAAAGCGTGGCCCAACGCCCTGTGACCCGCGACTTGAACCTGATGTAGGCAGGTCGGCTCACCTCAGGACCCGGGTGGTCTTCACGGGTACGGTGGCAGGCGGCGGCACGTAACGCGGAACGGTGAGGCGATGGCGGAGGCGAGACGGCTGTGAGGAGGCGGCGACGAGCAGGACGGTGACGGCGTCGGCTACAGGTGGACACGGCAGTGCAACGGCGACGAGCCAAGGAAGGCAGCGGTCGGGTTTTTGCTGCCGGCGGCGCGTCGAGGGGCGGATTTGGGAGTTGAAAGCGTCGTCCGGTCGGCGACGCTGCGAGGAAGGCGTCAGTGTGGGCAGTGATGCGTGCGGTGGCACAGAATGCTCCCGCATGAACAGTGACCAGAGGAGGAGGGGTTGTGGGGGTTGCTACAAAACGTGACCGTTTTTCTTGTGGGTGTATTTTGTTGTTTTTTTTTCTTTTTTTCTCTTACTGGTTTTGTGAGTGAGGAAGAAACTGGGTTTGGGTTTGCAGAGTTTTGCAAGGGAAGTGATACTGGGTGTGTGTTTTGCAGAAGGTGATGAAGATGATGGGGTATGAGTGGAAATAAAACATTCAGAGTCACGGGCATCACAGGGTGAAGTGAGTCATATGCATAACAGGAGATGGCGGCTACATAATTCAATTATACAGTCGTGTCCCGTCCGGACTAGAAAATAACTATTATACCCCCTTACCTTTATTTCTAGTCTGATAACTCGAGGAAAAACCTGACTTTTCTAAAGATTCCTAGACCCGAAAATTTCCAACTTTAGTCCGTAAAATCCGCAGAAAAATCCCGAATGTGGGAGAGAGCTTGGTTTTAGAATCCGATGCCCGATTTACCATGAAATAATTACTAACAAATATTTTTATATGGTAAATTACTGTACAAAGCATTTTACAGTCCCGGTAAAAATATAAATTTTACCCGGGCTGTTACAGTCTACCCCCCTTAAATGAATTTTGTCCCCGAAATTCACTCCAAACCGGTGAAGAGATGCGGATGCTGGGACCGCATATGCTCCTCGACTTCCCATGTTGACTCGTTAGCGGAATGCTTACTCCACTTGACCTTTACCATGGGTGTGGTATGGTTCCGTAACTGCCGTACTTCCCGAGCAAGAATCTATTCCGACACTTCTGTGTAGGTAAGATCTTCTGCCACTTCAACATCTACCGAGGCCACGATATGACTAGGATCTGATCGATACCTCCTTAGCATAGAGACGTGAAACACGTCATGAATGCGTGAAAGCTCTTCAGGTAAGGACAACCTGTAAACTAGTGGTCCAATTCTCTCCACGATCTCATAGGGTCCGATATACCTTGGGCTTAGCTTTCCTCTTTTGCGGAACCTGATCGCATCTTTCCAGGGTGCAACTCTGAGAAAAACCTTCTCACCAACGTTATACTCCATCTCACGTTGGTGTTTGTCAGCATAGCTCTTTTGCCGATCCTGAGCAGCTCTCATACACTGTCTCACCGTCTGGATCTTGTCCACTGTCTGTTGGACTAAATCCGGTCCAATGATCAGTCTCATACCTTCTTCATCCCAACATACTAGACTTCTACACTTCCTTCCGTAAAAGGCCTCAAAAGGTGGCATACCAATGATGGAATGGTAGCCGTTGTTATAAGCAAACTCTGCCAAGGGTAGGTACATATCCCAACTCCCACTGAAGTTGAGGGCACAAGCTCTCAGCATATCCTTCAGCGTCTGTATAGTCCTCTCAGACTGTCCATCTGTCTGAGGATGAAAAGCAATACTGAAGCTCAACTTGGTTCCCAAAGCTACTTGTAAGCTCTTTCAAAAACCTGATGTGAATCTCGGATCTCTGTCTCGTACTATGGACTTTGGAATCCCATATAGTCTTACAACCTCAGCAACATACTTACCCACCAATGTGTCCATGGTATCAGTTTGACGGATTGGTAGGAAATGAGCCGATTTTGTTAATCGATCAACGATGACCCAAATAGCATCATGCTGCCTCCGAGTCATCGGTAAACCAATCACAAAATCCATGGTGATCATCTCCCACTTCCACTCCAGCACTGTCAGTGATCTCATCTTCTCTGCCGGAGCCTGATGTTTGGCTTTCACCTGCTGGCAAGTAATGCATCTTGCGACATACTCTGCTACGTCCTTCTTCATACGAGGCCACCAGAAATGGCTCTTCAGGTTTTGATACATATTGGTGCTTCCAGGATGCATTGCATACGGCGTCATATGACCTTCTTCCAGGATCTGACTATGCAGATTACTGACATTGGGTACACATACCCGTTTCCCAATCATCAGTGCTCCATCCTCAGCTATATGGAACTTGTCTTCTTTTCCACTCCTTACTCCTTCCTTTAGCTTGACCAGGTCGGGATCTCCATCTTGTAACTCCATTATCCATCCTCTTAGGTTAGACTTGGCACTCATGTGTGCCAACAAAGCTCCTGTATCATCCACTGTCAAACCAACTCCCAACTTCCTTAACTCGATAAGTGAAAACATCGAGTAACTAGTGGAGGCATCTTCCGATTGTCTTCGACTCAAAGCATCAGCTACCACATTAGCCTTTCCTGGGTGATACTCTATAGTACAGTCACATTCATTAAGCAACTAAACCCAGCGTCTTTGTCGCAGGTTAAGCTCCTTCTGAGTCACGATGTACTTAAGGCTTTTGTGGTCGGTGAAGATTCGACACTTCTCTCCAAACAGGTAGTGCCTCCAAATCTTCAGAGCCAAAATCACAGCTGCTATCTCAAGATCATACGTCGGGTAGTTCTTTTCGTGAGCCCTTAGCTGTCTGGAGGCATAGGCAATCACTCGTTCTTCTTGCATCAGCACAGCTCATAAGCCAAGGCCTGTTGCGTCACAAAACAGCACGTACTCAACTCCTGGCTTCGGTACTGTTAGCACTGGTGCCGTGGTCAGCTTCTTCTTAAGCTCCTCAAAACTCTATTGGCACTCCGGGCTCCAAACAAAAGCTTGTTATTTCCTCAATAGCTTAGTCATGGGACTGGCTAGTAAGGAAAAACCTTCTATGAATCTCCGATTGTATCCTGCAAGGCCAAGAAAACTCCTGACTTCGGACACATTCTTAGGAGGCTCCCACTCCAACACAGCCTTAACTTTGGCAGGATTAACCTTTATTCCATCCCCGCCTACTACATGTCCGAGGAAGGAAACTTCACCAAGCCAAAATTCACACTTGCTGAATTTGGCATACAACTGCTTCTCCCGTAACCTTTGAAGCACTATCCTCAAATGCTCTTCGTGCTTTTCCTTACTCTTAGAGTAGATGAGGATATCGTCGATGAAGACCACAACGAACTTATCCAGGAACTCATTCAGTACCAAGTGCATCAAGCACATGAATACTGTCGGTGCATTGGACAAACTGAAGGGTACAACAGTGAATTCGAAGTGGCCATACCGTGTGCGAAAAGCTGTCTTCGGTATGTCTGTCATGCCCCAAAAGCGTGACCGGCCAGGTGCCTAGAGCAACCAGCGTGCCACTGAGGCACCCTAAGGCCTTTACAACAATACGACAGAAGTTAAAGACTTCGGCCACATAGTTAGGTCATAACAAACACACAGTAGTGTAACCACAGGTTGCAAACTTTTATTCGTACACTATCATACATAAGTAGCAGCCTTCAGTATTGACAGTTCGCACACTACATAACCAACATAAGTTACAAAACCATGCAGCAAGGGCACTGTCCATCAAGCCTACATCAGTTTGGTTTATTTATACACAAAAGTAGAACCTAGTCAAGGTTTGCTTAATACCCATCTCTAAGGATCCCTCCTGTCCGGGTCCTCCCACACTGGCTTATTCCTCTCTCCCAAACCTGAAAGTAAAGTTATAGGAAGGGGTTGAGTTTACAACTCAGTAAGAAAGGAAATCATGCATGGAATGCTCATAATGCATGCAATGCTGAACATGAGCATCATCAAGTAAATTCCATAGCTTCCCTGCTCCAACACCCCATTGGTAAGGGAAACAGTGCTCTATGGCGACTATGTAGTCGGGTAGCAATTTTTATACCGATTCTTAACCAACAGCCCCCAATACGAGGCATTCCGAGTCATAAGAAGTGCTCATGACTTGCTGTCTAGCTACACAGCCCCTAGTAGCCATTATTTGTACCTTCTTTTGGAACCAAGCGGGCAGTACCCTCCACAAGGCTCCCCAACCTGTTATTTGGCAGACAAAAGTTATTCAAGTGCCCAATAATCCTCTGGTACGTACAAGCCCAGCTTGCACTACCTGTACAATCAATTGGCCAATGATTCACATGATGTATATGTTTGCAAATGCTATGCACAGCCCCAATTCGTGGGCAACAGCTCAAGCCTTTACAAATCAACAATTCCATTAGCACATCACAGCAACAACCAAGCACTATAAGTGCACAACAAGGCAGCCATGGGCTTTCTGCCCAACATAGAACGCAGTCATAACATACCAAACATAAATCCCTAAATTACTTAAAGATACTATGCCTCCCTAGGCCTTTCCTCCTTTTGAGGATCCTTGTTATCCCCTGTCATACAAGTAACTATACTTCAGTCACAAGTACAATAGTCATAGACAACAGTAAACATATGAAGCATACATTTTGTGCACTTGGTGCGCCAATTGGCCAACCGGGCACTCCTTGGTGCACCAACACACATATAGCCTGCCATTAGTTTCCCCCTTAAGCACTAGAATTCCTTGCTCGGGCCAATTGGTTTCCCTCACAACCAACTGTGCACCTGCAAGGTTAATAGGCTGCCATGGTGCCAATTACTTGTACTGGACAAGTCAATTATGGCCATGGAAAGGCCAATTTCGCACCAGACCCTTAGAATTCTGCCATCACTAACCTTTCCAGTCCTTGTTCTTCTTAGTCTCTTCAGCCCTTAAGTTTCTCTAATCTCTCCTGATCACCACGAATTTGGGCAGCAGTATGAGGGGCTTGAGGTGCTTGCTTCCCTTTTGTTGCATAGGCAAGCAGGTGACTAAGCAGCCACTTGCAAGCCTAGCAACCTTAGTGGTGACACCTCCTGCTTACCCAGCAACTTGGTGGCAACACCTCATGCTTCTTTGCCACCTCCTGCTTAGGCCTTTTAACCAGCCAACTTCAACTTCTTACCTTCATTAACCTTTACCATCAGTAACTCCACCTCACACTTAGGAACTCCTGACTGGCTGCGCACTTTTGGGCAAAGGAAGCAGCTCTTGGCATGCCATTGGCACCATAACCTGCCAATTGCACACCAACAGCACAAATGTGCTCCTATCATACACACTTAGTCCAGACCAAGCTCTCACCATCAAGTAATTATTTTCCGAGGCTCCCATTGTACACAGGGCCTCACATCACCTCCCCTTTACAAAAAATTCGTCCACGAATTTTACCTGAGAATAAATGCGGATATTTTTCTAACATCTCCTTCTCGGATTCCCAAGTAACCTCTCTTCCTGTGGGATCTTCCCATTCAACTTTAACTGCGGTCACCTCCTTATTGCGCATCCTGCGTATTTGGGTGTCTACAATCTTCACAGGTTGAGCCTTGTAGGTCAGTTCTTCCCCCAACTATACTTCTTGCGGTGCCAATATGTGTGAAGGGTCTGATACATACTTACGTAGCATCGACACATGAAATACTGGATGGATTTGAGACATGTTCGGTGGCAACGCAAGCTGAAATGCTACCGAGCCAATCCTCTCTAGTACCTCAAAGGGTCCCAAAAATCGGAGACTCAGTTTCCCCTTTTTACCAAAACGCATCACACCCTTAGTCGGTGAGACCTTCAAAAAGACCATATCACCAACAGAAAATTCCAAGTCCCGTCTCCGATTATCCGCATAAGATTTCTGCCTGCTTTGTGCCGCAACAAGATTGTCCCGCGCCACCTTTACTTTTTCCGCAGTTAATTCCACAATTTCTGGGCCTAACAGTTTTCTTACACCCACCTCGTCCCAACAGACGGGTGTGCGGCATCTTCGACCATACAATGCTTTGTATGGTGCCATGCCAATACTGGATTGGTAACTGTTATTATAAGCAAACTCCACAAGTTACAAGTATTTGTTCCAGCTACCTCCATAACTTTGAACACTAGCCCTCAGCATGTCTTCTAAAATTTGGATTACTCGTTCACTCTGGCCATCAGTTTGTGGATGAAATGTCGTACTTAGATCAAGCTTTGTGCCCATTGCTTCCTGGAAATTCTGCCAAAACCTGGATGTGAATTGAGGACCTCCATCCGACACAATAGACACAGGTACACCATGTAATATCACGATCTCATCAATAAAAACTTGGGCCAACTTAGTGAAGTTGTAGGTTATTTTCACTGGTAAGAAGTGGGCAGATTTGGTCAGTCTGTCCACAACAACCCAAATAGAATCAAACCTGCCAGTAGTTTTCAGCAATCCACTAACAAAGTCCATAGCAACTCTTTCCCACTTCCACTCTGGAACGGGCAAAGGCTGCAGCAAACCAGGTACCTTTTGGTGCTCCCCCTTAACCTGTTGACATGTTAAGCACTTAGCAACATATTCAGCTACATCTCTTTTCATATTATTCCACCAGTAATGTTGTTTAAGATCATGGTACATTTTAGTAGAACCTGGATGCATAGTATAACGAGACTGATGCGCTTCATCCATAAGCTTACTGCGGAGATTACCAACCTCAGGAACATAGACTCGGGTACCAAACTTCAGAATACCATCATCAGATACCACAAACCCTGTTAGCTCATCTCTGCTGGCTTTTTCTTTCCAAGCTTTTGTTTCATTATCCTCCTCCTGCACTTTAATAATTTCACCAATCAAAGTGGGTCGCACTTGATAGTGTGCCAAAAGTGCACCCATTTCAGAAACTTCAAATTGCAATCCTTCATCAAGCAACTTGTGCCAATCCGCTACAGCAGACCTTCTGGTCATACTCAAGTGTGCAAGACTGCCCATCGATTTTCGACTCAATGCATCAGCCGCTACATTAGCCTTTCCCGGGTGATATTTGATCGCACAATCATAATCTTTGAGTAGCTCAACCCATCTACGTTGTCTAAGATTCAAATCCCGTTGTTCAAAGATATATTTCAAACTTTTGTGGTCTGTGTAGATTTCACATGGCTCCCTATAAAGATAGTGGCGCCAGATCTTTAACGCAAAAATCACTGATGCCATCTCAAGGTCATGTACCGGGTAGTTCTCGTCATTTTTCTTAAGTTTTCGGGATGCATACGCAATCACCTTCCCATCCTGCATCAACACACAACCCAAACCAACCCTTGAAGCATCACAATACACAGTAAACGTCCCATTTTCCACAGGCAATGCAAGAATTGGTGCGGTTGTCATTCTACATTTCAGCTCCTGAAAGCTCCTTTCACACTCAACCGTCCACATAAATTGCACCTTCTTTTGTGTAAGCTTAGTTAGTGGGGCAGCAATGCTGGAAAAACCGTTTACAAATCGTCGATAATACCCAGCTAATCCAAGAAAACTTCGCACCTCGGTTACATTAGTTGGTCTTGGCCAATTTACAATGGCTTCCACCTTCTGTGGGTCTTCCCCAATTCCTCCCTGAGAAATGACATGCCCTAAAAAGGATATACTTTCTAGCCAAAATTCGCATTTGGAAAACTTCGCATACAACTTCTCCTTCCGCAAAGTTTGTAACACCATTCACAAATGCATCTCATGTTCCTCCTTACTTTTGGAATACACCAGTATGTCATCAATAAAAACTATCACAAATTTATCCAAAAATTGCTTGAAAACTCGATTCATTAAGTCCATAAAAGCTGCCAGAGCATTAGTTAACCCAAACGGCATAACCAAAAATTCATAGTGGCCATACCGGGATCTGAATGTTGTCTTTGACACATCCTCAACCTTGATCTTCAGTTGATGGTAACCTGACCGTAAGTCGATTTTTAAGAAGTACTTAGCACCCTGTAACTGGTCAAACAAATCATCTATGCGGGGCAAAGGGTACTTATTCCGCACGGTCAGCCTATTCAATTGCCGATAATCAATACAAAGCCTCATTGAACCATCCTTTTTCTTTACAAACAACACTGGTGCGCCCCATGGAGACACACTAGGTCTGATGAACCCCTTATCCAACAAATCCTGCAATTGGTTTTCAACTCCCGTAATTCTGCCGGTGCCATTCGATACGGTTTATGGACACAGGTTCTGCCCCGGGTATAAATTCAATACCAAATTCTATTTCTCGATCAGGTGGCAGTTCGACTAAGTCATCCAGGAACACATCAGGAAATTCATTGACAATGGGGACTTGTTTAACAGACTTAGCTCACTTACACTGTGCACCGAGGCCAAATACAAACACTCAGCTAATAATGCTAACTTGGTTGCCTTTGCAGCAGAAATGAATTCAGGCAAGGATTTCACAAATTTCCTTTGGAAAACAAATTCCGTTTCAGTAAGTGGTTTAAATTAACCCGCTTATTTGCATAATCTACCTGTGCTCCATACCTTGACAACCAATCCATCCCCAAAATAACATCAAATTCAGCCATAGGTAACAACATCAAATCTGCCAGCAAGTTACGCCCAACAATACACACATCACAATCATGATACACCTTCTCCACATATACTCGCTCATCAAGAGGGGTATATACAACCATCGGGGTATCTAACTTAGAAGGAACTTTGGAGAAATACTTGGTAAAATGCAAATTAACAAATGAATATGTGCAACCAGTATCAATTAAAGAAAGTTTCGGGCAAGAGCAAACTTTTAGTATACCTGTTACAACAGTGTTCGACTCCTTAGCATCCTCTTGGGTCAGGCAGAAAACACGGGCCTGCCCTTGGCTCGATTGTGTTTGCCCCGATCCTCTACCACCTCCACCTCGTCCTATGTTACCCCTGCCACGGGACATAGTCTGACTTTCTGCTCGAGTCTGCCTCAGTGGTGGAGACACCACACTACCGACAGAAGGCTGTGGACTCAATGGACATTCACGGGCAAAATGCCCAGGCTGATTGCAAGTATAACACACACTAGGAGGTACAACCTACATCACTTGGGAGCCACTGCCTCTTCCAAATTTTGGCCTTGGTGCCGAACTAGCACCCCCACCAGATGTGCCCCATCCAGAATTGTTCCTTTTTTGTGCCCTCGGCAGATTACCCCAATATCCCATCTATGCTCGACCACAGGTCTGACCAGCACCACTGAGTGCGTTGTTGCCCCTGGTTGCTACCTTGCTTAGCTCGTGCTTACTCTCAGCTTCAGCCCTAATTTCCTTAGCTCGGATTTCAAGTCCCCTAGCCTTATCAACCACAGTAGCGTAGGAATTAAACTCAAGGGCAGCCAAGGAGTTATACAGGTAACCCTGCAAGCCATGAACAAAGCGTTTGATATTCCTTTGTTCATCAAGAGCCAAATAAGGAGCATATTTGGACTATTTCACAAATATGGAATCATACTCTCCAACAGACATATCCGCCTGCCTCAAGGACTCAAACTCATAGGCTTGTTCCTCCCTCACACTACGCGGTAAGAACCTATCAAGAAACATAATACAAAACTCATCCCAGCTCCATTGTGGTGCTCTTGGAGCCCTCTCCCTCTTCTTGGATTTATACCAGTTATTTGCTTCATCCTCTTCTAAACGAAAAGCAGCCAAGTTTACTGCCATGTGGTGTGTATAACCCATGGCTTCACAACGTTTCCATATCGAGTCAAGGAACCGTTGTGGATCCTCATTTTCCCCAGCAGAAAATGTAGGTGGATCAAGCTTCACAAAAGGTAGCCAATGGCACCTCTAATCCCTGAACCGTCTGAACCGTCTGAACATTTCCACCTTGCTTTTCCTTTTCAGCTATCCAACCAGAAATAGTCTCAACAGCTCGATTTACACCTTGCAATCCAGCTTTCAAAGCCTCAACGGTGGTGTCATCCCTTTGGGTTGGATCAGAGTATTCACTCTCACCCACAACCGCATTCTCGGGGACAACTGGGGCACCTGGGGCTTTTCCCTTGTCCACCTTCCGTCGAGCCACACGGACAGATTGCTCATCATGCACAATGTCCTCATCAACAATATCCTTCTCGAATTGCCTCTTCCCTAGTTTACCTATGCACACAACAAACAAGCAACACACATAGGAATCAGCACTTACCAGCCCTCGGTCTTAACTTGATGGGTATTAGTCCTGTAACATCTAAACTCTATGCCCTTGCACAATTTTGTAACTATACTCCGCTACCAAGCTGTTACGCCCCCACAAGCGTAACCGGCCAGGTGCCTAGAGCAACCAACATGCCACTGAGGCACCCTCAGGCCTTTACAACAATACGGCAGAAGTTAAAGACTTCGGCCACATAGTTAGGTCTTAACAAACACACAGTAGTGTGACCACAGGTTGCAAACTTTTATTCGTACACTATCATACATAAGTGGCAGCCTTCAGTATTAACAGTTCGCACACTACATAGCCAACATAAGTTACAAAACCATGCAGCAAGGGCACTGTCCAACAAGCCTACATCAGTTTGGTTTATTTATACACAAAAGTAGAACCTAGTCAAGGTTTGCTTAATACCCATCTCTAAGGATCCCTCCTGTGCGGGTCCTCCCACACTGGCTTATTCCTCTCTCCCAAACCTAAAAGTAAAGTTATGGGAAGGGGGTGAGTTTACAACTCAGTAAGAAAGGAAATCATGCATGGACTACTCATAATGCATACAATGCTGAACATGAGCATCATCAAGTAAATTCCATAGCTTCCCTGCTCCAACACCCCATTGGTAGGGGAAACAATGCTCTATGGCAACTATGTAGTCGGGCAGCAGTTTTTGTACCGATTCTTAACCAACAGCCCCCAATACGAGGCATTTCGAGTCATGGGAAGTGCTCATGACTTGCTGCCTAGCTACACAGCCCCTAGTAGCCATTATTTGTACCTGTTTTTGGAACCAAGCAGGCAATACCCTCCGCAATGCTCCCCAACCTGTTATTTGGCGCACAAGAGTTATTCAAGTGCCCAATAATCCTCTGGTACATACAAGCCCAGCTTGCACTACCTGTACAATCAATTGGCCAATGATTCACATGATGCATATGTATGCAAATGCTATGCACAACCCCGATTCGTGGGCAGCAGCTCAAGCCTTTATAAATCAACAATTCCATTCGCACATCACAACAACAACCAAGCACCATAAGTGCACAACAACGCAGCAATGGGCTTTCTGCCCAACATAGAATGCAATCATAACATACCAACATAAATCCCTAACTTACTTAAAGGCAACATCTCATGCTTCTTTGCCACCTCCTGCTTAGGCCTTTTAACCAGCCAACTTCTACTTCTTACCTTCATTAACCTTTACCATCAGTAACTCCACCTCACACTTAGCAACTCCTGACTGGCTGCACCCTTTTGGGCAAAGGAAGCAACTCTTGGCATGCCATTGGCACCATAACGTGCCAATTGCACACCAACAGCACAATTGTGCTCCTATCACACACACTCAGTCCAGACAAGCTCTCACCATTAAGTAAATTATTTTCTGAGGCTCCCATTATACACAGGGCCTCACAATGTCCTTCTCCGAATTCTTAATCTGGTAATAGCCCGATCGGAGATCAATCTTTGAAAACACCGTTGCTCCTTGAAGCTGATCAAAAAGATCATCAATCCTCGGTAACGAGTACTTGTTCTTGATTGTCACCTTCTTTAACTGTCGATAGTCTACACACATCCGCAGACTATTGTCCTTCTTCTTCACGAACAAAACTGGTGCACCACATGGTGAGGTACTAGGTCTGATGAAACCTTTCTCCAGTAGTTCGTCTAGCTGCTTCTTCAGCTCCTGAAGCTCTATTGGTGCCATCCTGTATGGTGCCATCGAGATAGGTGTAACTTTAGGTACAAGCTCGATGGTATACTCAACCTCTCTGTCGGGTGGCAAACCTGGTAGATCATCTGGGAAAACATCAACGAACTCCCTCACAACTGATACATCTTCCGGGGTGGGATCCTGTGTTTCTTCGCCTGGAATGTGGGTCAACAAAGCATCTGGACCATGTTGCTCCATTTCGTAGCCCTGGGTAGCAGAGATACTACATGTGGTTGTAGTTCTCCCCACTCTGGACAAAACAGTCGATCGGCCTTCGACAGATGTCAACCTCACTTGCTTAGCTCGACAATCCACCAAAGCTTGATACTTCGACAACCAATCTATGCCTAGGATTATATCAAATCCTCCCATGTTCATGACAATGAGTCGGGCAGGAAAGGTTTCGTTCTCGTACACTAATAGTATATCCTTACAAACTCTTTCTAACCTTAAGACAAAACAGTCGATCGGCCTTCGACAGATGTCAACCTCACTTGCTTAGCTCGACAATCCACCAAAGCTTGATACTTCGACAACCAATCTATGCCTAGGATTATATCAAATCCTCCCATGTTCATGACAATGAGTCGGGCAGGAAAGGTTTCGTTCTCGTACACTAATAGTATATCCTTACAAACTCTTTCTAACCTTACTATGATGCCTGCGGGTAATCTAACCCTCATTAGTTTTTCTAGAGATATATCTTCACAGTTATGTTGCATAGCATAGGTTTGAGCTATAAAGGAATGTGTAGCTCCAGGGTCAACTAATGTGAATGCAACACTACCATGTACTGTAAAGATACCTGCTATAACTTGGGCAGCATCAGGGTCCTCTTCCGCGGTGATGACAAAAGCTCTAGGAACTGCTGTGCTTTGGTTAGCATCAGATTGGGTCCTTGCTGAAGGATTCCTACGACCACGACCTTGTCCATAAGCTCTAGATCCTGAATTGTTGGTGCCGGTGCAGAGTTACCGACTCTCCCAAGCTTTGGGCATGCATAACGATAATGTCCCAACTCATTGCACTCAAAGCATCTGACCGATGATATGGCATGTCGAAAGCGGTTATCTCCAGAATTAGTCACACCAGGTCCACTCCATCCTCCAGTTGAAGCTCCGCGGTTGTTAGTCCAACCACATCCATAAGTCATCTACTGATACTGTCCTCGTCCAGCTGTAGGTGCACTAGCGGCAGGTACATATGGCTTCTTGTTCTGACTGGGAGGAACCTGCGATGCATTTCTCTTCCGACGATACTCCTATTGATCAGGCCATGTAACTTCAGCCTTCTGAGCGTCTCTTACCATGTCCTGATATCCAGCATAATCCTTGCATCCCATGATAGCTCGGATGTCCGGATGTAGACCTCTCCAGAAACGTTGGCATCTGGCTTTGGTAGTTGCTACCAGATCTTCAACATACATGGACAGATGATCAAACTTTTTCTCATACTCCGTCACGGTCATATTATCCTGGCGCAATTCTAGGAATTTGTGCTGCATCCGTTCCTGAAATTCTTCAGTAATGAACTTGTCCTTGAACATGGCCGTGAACTCAGCCCATGGCATCACCACTGGTTTCGGCAGGTCTCTTGTGGTAGATTCCCACCATTCCCGGAGAATAGAAGCGGCATAGTTTGCCCACTGGTCAGTTGTGCACCTGATCTTAAGCATGACCCTGGCGATCTGACGTAACCACTCGTCCGCCTCACGAGGGTCAGTCGCTCCTGAGAAAGGATCACCTCCAAGCTCGGATAGCTTGGTAAAAATAGGGTTTTCGACTGGTCCCCCAGCTATCTATCGATGAAGGATCTGGGTCATCATGTGCATCATCTGCAAGGACATCTGGTATGGCATACCCGGTACCCCATCGTAGACATGTGGTTCTTCTTCGTATGCATGCGGTTGACCGACTGACACTTGGTCCTCTTCCAAGTGTTGTTGGGCGGCATGCTGGTGTCCCTCAGCCGGATCTTTCTCGTCCTCCCTATATGAAGATGTATGCATGAGTATCATATTTATAACATGTGGAGCAGGATATGCACAGACAATCAAACAACAACCAAGGACCTACAACCCGCTCCGCTACCAAAATGAAACGCCCCGATCCGTATTTACCGTTATACACAGTAATCACGTAGGACCTATTATTTATTACAGAAACCCCAACAGATAAATATCTCAAGTCAACAACATAGTACAACAACCGTACTGGACTCCGGTAAACGGAGACATTATTACAACATATAATCAGAGGCAGAGTGACAAATGCAAGCAGCGGAAGTCTTAATACAACACAACAATAGGTAACAATATGAAAATGATGCAACGCAGGATGGATCCGTGCCTGGCAGAGGGTGCGTCACAGCTTGCCTCGAACGTACCTGAGCTACGCACAATCAAACTACGTGACTAGGTCACGCAGGCGAGGGGTGAGTCCGAAGTGCTCACCGGGTAAAATCCATAAGCAAATATACATATACAAGCAACCGTTAATTTCCAAGTCACATCATCAACAATTAACTAAGGTTCTCACGAACCTTAAATAACACAGTTGTGATTCTAGACATGCTATTCCAATTTTATTATCAGGGCCCCTATCACTAGTTAAATGGTGGCCGTCGCCAGGTAGTCAAGCTAGCTAGCCCGTGGACCCCACCCTAGTACCTCCACGTAATAACTGGCACAGACAGAGAGCAGACCCTAAGCACACTCTCCCCCAGCACCTAAATAAAAATTGGTACAGACAGGGAGCAGAACCCAAGCACACTCTCCCCCAGCACCATAAAAATAAGACTACCATCAGGCTATTCCAACATTTAACCGTGACTTACTAGATGTCTAAGTGTTTCCATTTTGTTATCTCTTTCCCCTTAACTAGTTACTATACTTCTATTATCCGACCATTATCTCATTATCCCGAGTAGGCTCACAGCCTCTCCGCTCGTCTGGATAATACAAACTTATTCCAAGCTACTATCCCATACTAGTACCCCCGGTACTCAACTCACACAATTCTCACAGCCAACAACAACAGTAATAACTTACTTATACCAACAATTCCAACATCATCAATAACATCAACAGCATCAATCATCAATTTAATTAATCACACAACAAGCCATTCACAGCCACAAAGAATTATTCTATCAAATATCACACATAGTAAACAAACAGCAACTTGATATCACGGGCAGTATATAAATATTTACTTATCCTCAACTTAGCCGATTTCCTATTCCTGAAAGTCCTCGAAATGTCCCGGCTCTGGCTCCTCGGGATACTGCTCATTATCAACTCCTATATCAAACAATAATATAGGCACACATAAGATGATATGCAAATGCAAGACTAATACTGTAAGCCGTAAAATAAATATTGAACCAACTCGGTACTCCCCCGGATTATTCCCATTATCATCATAATTCACCATTTATTTTCAAGTGTCAAAATAATAGCATACTTATACTCGGATATTATTTCGGTATTAATAATTTGATAATACCTTTTTTTTTATTTTCTCAAAGTAATTATTTATTACTATTTTTTCCACACTAATAAATCAACGTAAATATAACTTATTTCTAATTTCCATATTATTTCTAAAATTTTTACCCTTTTCCAGAATTATATTTATTTTTCAAAATTCCTTTTTCTTCTTTTTTTTTCCCCTGGACTGGGCCAACAGTGCCAGCCCATGAACTAGGACTAGCAACCCAACAGGTCCAGCCCACGGGGCCCAGGCACCAAGGTCCAGGCCAGGACACAGACCCAGAACTTGGGCCCGTGCCAAAGCATGGCCCAACGCCCTGTGACCCGCGACTCGACCCAGATGTAGGCGGGTCGGCTCACCTCAGGACCCGGGTGGTCTTCATGGGTACAGTGGCAGGCGGCGGCACGTAACGCGGAACGGTGAGGCGATGGCGGAGGCGAGATGGCTGCGAGGAGGCGGCGACGAGCAGGACGGTGACGGCGTCGGCTGCAGGTGGACATGGCAGTGCAACGGCGACGAGCCAAAGAAGGCAGCCGTCGGGTTCTTGCTGCCGGCGGTGCGTCGAGGGGCGGATTTGGGAGGCGAAAGCGGTGTCCGGTCGGCGACGCTGCGAGGAAGGCGTCGGTGTGGGTGGTGATGCGTGCGGTGGCGCGGAATGCTCCCGCGTGAACAGTGACCAGAGGAGGAGGGGTTGTGGGGGGTTGCTGCAAAACGTGACCGTTTTGCTTGTGGGTGTATTTTGTTGTTTTTTTTCTTTTTTTTCTTTTTTTCTCTTACTGGTTTTGTGAGCGAGGAAGAAACTGGGTTTGCGTTTGCAGAGTTTTGCAGGGGAAGTGATACTGGATGTGTGTTTTGCAGAAGGTGATGAAGATGATGGGGTATGAGCGGAAATAAAACACACAGAGTCACGGGCATCACAGGGCGAAGTGAGTCATATGCATAGTAGGAGATGACGGCTGCATAATCAAGTTTGTAATTCATAGTTTTTTTTATTATTTTCTTGGTGTTATGGCGATTGATGAGGAGTAGAAGAGTAGATTTGTTTTGATTTTAATTTCGATTACTATTGGCGTGCTATTTTGTGAGAAGAAACGTAATCCTGAGGGAGGTTACAAGGGGGAGGAGGAGGAAAAAGAGAAGAAAATAAAATATTTTAAAAATTATCAAATGGATAAAGAGGTCAAAGTTCTCATTTGATCTCTTCTTCTTCTTCTTTTTATTTTCATACTGTATAAATATTTTAATTTTTCTTGTGTTTGGAAAAAAATAAATAGTCTATGTTTATCTTACCTTCTTTCTTATTTTTTTATTTTCTATAATTTTTTAAAAAGGAATTTGATTGATTATTAAGTAAAAGGAATAAATATTCCGGTCACGAGTAATTGCGGAAAAAAATTTCTTTTTTTTCTTTATATAAATTTTTTTCTTTTTTATTCTTTATAAAAAAGTAAAAAAGAAATTTTCATAAATTAATTAAAACTCTTTTCAAAATATTTTCATAAATTAATTATACTTTTCCCAAAATATAATCACCATAATTTTCTAGAAAAGATAACATATGTATATATATATTTCCAAAATATTTTTATAAAAATATTTACCATAATATAATTACCAAATATTATTATTTATAAAAAATATATATTAATCATATGCTATATATGTTATTTTCCAGAAATATATATTCATAAAAGCTTATTCTAAAAATAAATACAAATTATTAAATAGGTACTTTTATTTTCTAAAAACAAAATACATTTCCAAAACAATAATAATTTCGACATAATTATCAATTTTCTGAAATATAAATTATGTATTCTATATATATTTTTACAAAGGTAGTTATCATAATTTTCTAGAAAAAATAATAGCATATATATAAACTTCAAGAAAATATAATCTCTTGGTATATATATATTGTTCCAATTAATCATAATACTATTTTTCATAACAAAACAAAATATAACTATCTTTAATTTTTCAAAATTAAGTATATATATATATATATATATATATATATATATTTTCCAAAAGCATAATTAAAACTAACTATATTTTCAAAATATAATTATATATTTTTTTTCCAAATTAAAACCAACAAAATAAGTAAATATATATATAAGTTTTTGTTTTAGAAAATAAACCGGACTGGGCTAGGAATAGCGCCGGCCCAGACCAACCCAAGGAGCCCAGCACAGGCCTGCCAAGGCCCGGCCCAGCACCAGCCCATAGCCCAACCCAGGAGGTCGCGACCCGAACATGCACGCGGGTCAAACAACCCGGATCTGTTCACCTCGCGGGTTGCAGCGGCGCGGCGGCGACGACAGGCGCGGGGAAGGAAAGGCGAGCACGCCAACAGCAGCGGCGGACGAGGGCGACTCCTCTGGCGGTGGAACGGCGGCGCTGCATCGTCGGCAAGAGGCGGCAAGCACGAGGGAGGTGGATCCGCGGGTCTGCTCGCGGGTCAACGGCCCTCGGCGGCGCGTCAGGCGGCGGAAGGAGGAGGAAGGGACGGCGTCGAGGTCGCGATGGCACGGCGACTCTCCTGGCGGCAGCGGAGCAGCAAACGGTGGCGGGGATCTCGTCGGCGTGCACAGTGACCCGAGGGTGGCGGCACTGTTCACCCCTTCCGTTTCTTTTTTTTTCTTTTCTTTTCTTTTCTGATTTCTTTCTTTTTCTTTCTATTTTTCTTTCATTTTTTTTTTCTGTTTCTGTTTTATTTTTTTTCTTCTTTTTTTTCCCTCTCTGTTTTTTTTCTTTTTTTCTTTCCTTTTCTTTTTTTCTTTTCTTCTCTTTTTTTTTCCTTTCCTTTTTCTCTTTTTTTTCTCTCTTCCTTTCTCTTTTTTTTTTCTTTCCTTCCTCTCCTCTTCCTTTCTTCCTCTTCCCTGCTCTTCTCGCGCTTTTATACACAAACTTAGCTGCCATCATTAATGCAGGCGGGTCCGATCCGGATGAGAAAATAACAGATACCCCCTTAGTTATTTTCCGGTGTGATTTTTCTGAGGATTCCGGGACCCGAAAAATACCAACTTAGGTCCAAAAAATCCACGGAAAAATCTTGAGCGCGGGAAAAACCTCTGTTACAAAAAACGACGCTCGATTTACCTTGACTTAATTACCCATGATTAATTCTTTCGGTAAATCACTGTATAATGACTTTTACAGTCCCGATAAAAATACCAAATTTTTACCCGGGCTGTTACACTTTTCACGGGCTAAGCTTTAACCTTTACAAGCTTTTCACAAGCTAAGCTCTAACCTGTTGGATTAAGGTAATTAACATGTGCATTAGTGATTAATTAATTAGCGGATTAGTTCTAATTATTGGTATAATCTAATTACCTAATCATATGCTTAAGTGATTTTGATTAATGACAAACGAAGCCTATGAATATTTTAATCCACCATCCAAACCCTTGAATTAAATAATGAAATCATATTTTATAAGGTTCGAGGTTAGTGAGATTGGTGTGTGTGCTAAGGGTAGTATTTTATTAAGGTTAAGTCTCTTTCATGCTCATGGCCCATATTGGTTGTCTTAGAACTTTGAGGCAAATGTTGGAGATGCTCCTATACCCTATGAACCCCGAAATCAAGCATGAATCAACCTAGAAAATATTTGTCTATTGATCTGGACAGGAGTTAGAAAGATTCATCTCGATTTAGCCCAAACCTAGGGCCATCAAACCTAGGTATCCGTCCAGCCTTCACTAAATTTCTGGGATTGTGCTGATTTTCTGGCACTCTTGAGGCAACTTTTTGTAGACGCTCCCATACTCTACAAACCTGGTACCTAGCTTAATTTGACTCGGAAAATGTTGGACTAAAGATCTGGGCAGGTATCATAAGGGATAGATTCGAATCTGATCATCCTAGGATCACTAAACCTAGGAGTCTGCTAAGCTTTTGCTGACTTTCTTGTACTTTGGAGCCACTTGTTGGAGGCGTTCCTTTGAGCTTAAAACCTGCAAGCCTGTTTCTTTCTACTCAGCAGGTGTTTGTTTAAAGGATTGGAAAGCTCTCACAACGACTTAATCTGATTCAGTCCAACCTAGGAGATTCAAACCTAGGCAGCGGCTCAACATGTGCAGACCACTCTCTGGAAACTGGAGCGATGAACGTTTTGGCGTCAATGATGCCAAATCTCGAGGTAGCAGAAATTGACAGCTAGCCATTGGATGATGAGGCTACCACTTCTCCCAGCCTCTATAAATTGAAGGAAGACTTAAGAACTCAAGTTAGAGCTGCCATTACGAAGTCTTGACATCATACTACTTGAGTTATACTTGTAGTTCTCCAAAAGAGCCTTAATTGAGTGATATCTTGAAGGCTAGAGTATTGAGTACATCTTCTTGACTTTGTCATTGAAGATTCCTTGCTGTGAGATCAGAAACACCTTAGTGGGAACTTGGGATTAGTGAGCTAAGGTGGGATTCAACAAACCGAGGAGGTTTGTGGTGAGTGATAGGTTTGAGCTTGCCTAGGGAAAAGCTTGTAAAAGGTTGTGGTTGAACCCGAAAAAGCCAAGATATAGTGAAGGTTAGAAATTTCAAGGTGGACTTCTTGAGTAGTGGAGGTAGTCCTTAGTGGCGAACCACTCTAAATCGCTTGGCATATTTCTCTAACCTTACTCACTTAATTGTGCATTAGTGTATGTTTTAGTGCTGTTAATCTGCAGGAACAGGTTCACGACAGAATCGGCAGCATTAGTGCCAAATCAGGATTTACTTAAAAAGGGACTAATTCACCCCCCTCTTAGCCATTTTGGGCCTACATAACCTACCCTCAATTCTAACCCTAGATTTGAGTTCCCAGCAAATCTAATTCAAGACTTGCTTACACACAGCCTTTCAAAATGTATTACAAAGTAAGCAGAAAAACCAAATCTTATTAGCTCAAGCAATCAATCAGATTTTGCACAATGGCTGGGATGTGTTCACAGAGGTATTGATGGTCCTCTTTATAGAATCTGAGTGTGGGGGATGGCAGCTTCAACGGCTCCAGTACTGCCAGTTGATTTCAGTTCATTAACTCTTCAGTTTGGTGCCGTTAACATATGTCAACTCCTTGGTTGCATAGAATTTCCAAATCGGGAAAGTTTGGACCACCATGGACTGCCCTTTTTTGAGTTGGATCAGAGTTAGGTGGGAAAGTACCCTCCACTTCCATAAATATCTTCCTCTTACTTGTTCTTCAGTTCAAACCGTTGGAAGTGAGTTTTAAATGCCTGGAGGACCACACACAACTTGTACAAGAAGGTGAAAGCGACAGCTTGCTTGATATGGTTTTTACAAAACCATCTGGCGTGTTTTTGAGATATGGTGTTGACAAAAATCATAATTCCTCCTGTAAGCATAAATCAACACACAAGAGACTAACAGTACATTTCTAATTAGTTAGTCATCAAAACACAATTATCATGATTAATCACTNGATGTTATTTGCCTACTGCCAAATTTTGGAAATCTTTGAAGAAATCACAACATCGATGTTTTAATTACAACATCGATGGTTTGGCGCTTCTGCCAAATTTTGAGAAAGACTTGAAAACACAGAACATCGATGTTTTTGAGGACAACATCGATGTTTTAAACTCAAAATACAATTGTATGACTGAAAGCATGCTATGAAATGTATGAGTGAAATTTGTTTTGTTTGAGCCAATGCCTAAGAGAAGTTGAGTGTTTTACCTTGTACAAATGGGTCCTAACTACTCTTGCTCTTTTTGCACTTCAACTCTTGATCATATCTTCTCTTGAATTCTTGATCACTTTGGTTGAGAACTTGTTTGCTTGATTTCTTTTTGCTTCATCTTGGTTATGATCTTGGTTTGTCATTTATCAAAACCTGTAATGAATGAACCATGAAGACATAGGTTCTAACAGGAGGCGCAGCTGCGGTGGCTTGTGACGACGACGAGCAGAAGAGGGAGGGCGGCCGTTGGGTTTCCAGCTGCAACGGGCGCGTCCGGCGGCGAGGCAGGTGGTGGATCGTGCGGCGCGGTTGGTGGCGTCTCGACGCGAGGGGAGGTGATGGTGGTTGCGTGCATGGAGAGGGAGAAGAGGAGATGGTCGCCGGCGGTGGTGCTTGTGCGTGTTTGGTATTTTATTTTATTTTATTTTTTTTTTCTGGTTTTGGCTGCAGGGGAAGGAGGCTGGTATGTATGGGTTGTTGTTTCTTCTCTTTTGTTTTTTTGCAGGCAGCAAGAAACGAAATCAAGATACTGGCTATGGTGTTTTGTGTGTTTGCTGGCAGAGAAAGAAAAGAAGATGCAGGTCAGCTCTGGGTTGTGTGTGGGTCGCTGCAGGGAAAAGAAAGGTAGAGTCACGGGCAGCACAGGTAAGTCACAGGTGTAACAGGGAAAAGGCGGCTGCGTGACTCATTCATGCAGTCGTGTCCCGTCTGGACCAGAAAATAACTGATACACCCCCTTGACTTTATTTCTGGCCCGATAATTCGAGGATAAATCTGACTTTTCTCGAGATTCCTGGACCCGAAAAATACCAACTCTGATCTGAAAAATCTGCAGAAAAATTGGGAACATGGGGTAATTTACCCTGAAATAATTACTCAAGATTAATTTCATAAGGTAAATTACTGTACAAAGTTTTTTTTTTACAGTACCGGTAAAAACATAAATTTTACCCGGGCCGTTTCACGGCTAGTAATCTAAGTGGAAAAAAAAAGGTTAAAAGAAAAGAGAATCCGATTCTTCAAAGGGAAGGCTTAAAAAAAGGTCGGTAATGTTAAAGGTGGGTTGTTTTGAATAGTCTATATATACAAACAATCCGGAGGTGTTACCGTAGTAGTACTTAAAGATTGCAAATTGAGAGATTTAGGATACAATATTGGCATATGATCTTATCTTCTTTCTTATTTTTTTTTATTTCCCATAATTTTTTGAAAAGGAATATGATTGATTATTAAGTAAAAGGAATAAATATTCGGGTCACCGAGTAAACGTGGCAAAAAAATTTTCTTCTTTTTTTTTATAATTTTTTTTCATACTTTCTCAAAAAAAGAAAAAAGGAATTAAAAAAAATTGTGGCAAAGAATTTTTTTTTGTTTTCATTTTTCTTTTATATAATTTTTTTTTTTGATTTTGTTCTTTTATAAAAAAGTAAAAAAGAAATTTTACAAAAAAAAGTGGCAAAGAAACCTTTTTATTTTATTTGACTGGAAATACACGGGGGGTTATTTAAGGTTAATAACTGTAGCTCCAATCCAACGGTTTTAAAAAAAAAAAAGAAAAGTCGAATCCGATGGAAAGAAGGAAAGTTGAAGTCGGTGGTTTGATAAAGTCGGTGGTTTCCGTTAGTCTATATATACACACAGACAAGGCAATCTGGGGAGGTGTTACTATAGTTGTAGTAGAAGTAGTAGCCAAAGAAAAGATTGCAAATTGAGAGATTTAGGATACAATATTGGCATATGATCTTATCTTCTTTCTTATTTTTTTTATTTTCCATAATTTTTTGAGAAGGAATATGATTGATTATTAAGTAAAAGGAATAAATATTCGGGTCACCGAGTAAACGTGGCAAAAAAAACTTTTCTTCTTTTTTTTTTATAATTTTTTTCATACTTTCTTAAAAAAAAAGGAAATAAAAAAAACTGTGGCAAAGATTTTTTTTTGTTTTCATTTTTATTTTATATATTTTTTTTTGATTTTGTTCTTTTATCAAAAAGTAAAAGAAAAAAAAGGGTGATCCTAGTTTGACAAAAAATACAGGGTGTAAAATGTAAATTTTTGTTTGATGCTAGTATTTGTAGTAGCTCCAACTAGAAAAAAAAAAGGGTTAAAAAGAAAGGGAATCCGATTGGAAGAAGGAAAGAATAGAAAAAAAAAAAATAAAGGTTCAAAAGGAGGGGAATCCGATTGGAAGAAGGAAAGGCTTAAAAAAGGTCGGTGATGTTAAAGGTCGGTTGTTTTGAATAGTCTATATATACAAACAATTAGGAGGTGTTACCGTAGTAGTACCCAAAGGTTGCAAACTGAAAGATTTAGGATACAATAATGGCGTATGATCTAAGCATGGGGGAATCACACCGGAGAATAACGGACTAGATTTGTTGTTGCTCGGGACATCGTTGATGGTTGACCGGATTTGTTGACCGGATTTATTTTTACCGGACTATTGGTGGCAGGACTCGGATTTGCAGTATTGAGGGTGGAGTATGGCAAGATTCGGGTTGTCTTGTGGAGTAATTAAGTTTGTAATTCACAAATTATTATTATTTTTTTTAATTTTCTTGGTGTTATGGTGATTGATGAGGAGGAGAAGAGTAGATTTGTTTTGATTTTAATTTCGATTATTGTTGCCGTGTTATTGTGTGAGAAGCAACGTAGGAGGTTAGAGGGGAGGAGGAGGAAAAGGAGGAGAAAATAAAATATTTTAAAAATTATCAAATGGATAAAGAGG
>JAKUCV010006146.1:45501-63278 GCA_028386065.3 Turnera subulata
CCAGGTTAACTAGAAAGCCAGACAACCAATCACCATTCCAAGCACCATCTACATTTAATTTAACCCCATCCTATTTCTGCTGCACTCCAAGCTTCCTTTCCAAAACCAGAGGAGGAAGACACGCGGTTCAGATCCCGCATGAAAGCTGAGCAACTCAAAAAAACTTTCCGCTAACCCCAAAATAAGCTGAGAGGGATCAGGCGGAGTATCTTCAGAATGCTCAAACACTACTGAACCGCGCCAAGCTCCAACAGGTCACTCCAAAAACCATCTTCCAAGGGATACCCCTAGCTCATGCCCTTCGCCTGGTTAGAGATGAGATTAGAGAAAATCCAAAGACAAAGATCCTCTGTGAAAAAGGAATTAAAACCAGTAGGTGGCAATAAAAGATGCCAAATATCTCTGACAATGACACAATCACGAAGCATATGAATAACAGTTTCTTTGTCATTACCACACATGGGGCAAATTTCCGTATCAGACATATGCCTTCTGAACCGAATATCATTTGTTACAAGACTGTTATGGCAAGCAAGCCATAAAAAAAGAACAAACTCGCAATCCAGGACCAAATCAATTTCCAGAGCTTAGAAGTTGGACTGCAAGAATCAGAGGCCAAACTTTGATATGCAGATTTTACAGAGAAGTTACCTTTAGAATCCGGTTGCCACCTAATTTTATCTTCCCCACGAGAGAAAGAAGGTGGAACTTGTGCCCAAAGCTTCAAACAAACTTCAGGAGGTAGGAATCCCTGAAACATATTCCAATTCCACTTACCAAAATCATCAACAAAATCTATCACAAGCAAATCAGTTAGATGATCTAGAACTGGAGAGACAGCTATCTCCAAATGATCAGAGTCCATATCCAACCGTTTATCACGCCCAAAATCTAACTTTTTTCCCATTACCAATTGACCAAGCAAGAGAATTATAAACTTTACACCGAACATTACAGATTCCCCTCCAGGTGCTTGAGCCATTTTTAGGCTGAACATCTTCTGGAACAGCACCCATACCCTTTAAATATTTGCTTCTCAATACCCTCACCTATAGAGAGTCAGGCTCCTTCAGCATTCTCCACACCAACTTCATAAGTGCAGCTTCATTCGCCACTCTCATCTTTTTTAATCCAAGCCCACCACAAGACTTGGGTTGACAAATCTGATCCCATTTCACTAAATGAGACTTCTTATGTTCTGGGGAAGAACCCCACACAAATTGCCTACACAAGCTGTCAACCTTTTCGCATATAGTCCTAAGATCCGTGGCTGCAAGTCTTTGGAGAAGAAATTAGGTGGGAGAGATTGATGGCCTACGGCAATCCAAATATCTCTAACACAAGGGCAATCTCTGATTGCATGTAATGAAGTTTCCACCTCCACTTGGCATCTTAGACATAAATTCGAATCAACTATGTGGCGATTGGCCCTGAGTTGATTGGTCATTATTCTATCATGACCAAGTAGCCATATAAAGGAGCAAATGTGATTGGGGCCTTTCCACTTCCAAATGGTATCCCCTAGAGCGTCCTTCTCCTTCCAATTGAATTCCTCAAGCAATGCATAGGCGGAATTTGTTGAAAAATCACCATCAGCAGCCGATATCCAGTAGAAAACATCTGGTCCTTTCTCTTGATGTGGAATTGGGCAGTGCCAAATTTTGTTACATATCTCACTCGGCAGACAGGCAAGGGGATGTCCCAGCTCCATTGGTCCCCTTCTGCAATCAGTACATCACAGATTCGGAAATCTTTTGAGCCTTCAAGGTGTCATGCCCCGTCTCTACGTGACCGGCCAGGTGCCTTGCACATCCTAATCATGCCACAAGGCACCCAAAGGCCTACAACAAACATTGGGCAGAAGCTAGCCTGACGGGGCATCTCACCCTATCGCACAACAAACATCAACAACAGTATCACATATAAAGATACAAAATTAAACACACTTCAACCAGCTGATGTTCATATAGGTTTTGTACATAAAACATGTGTTGGTTTGAGCCACTTATTTTCATGTACACTAACTCTAGCTAGAACCAGAGTTGGCTTAGTACCCATCATCTATCAACATGTGCCTCTCGAGCCTTCCCTCACCAAGCTGATTGCCCTGAAACAATGGGGTGGAAGGAGGGGGGTGAGTCAACGACTCAATAAGCAGGTGACATACTAGGCATCAGCAAAGAAACATACAGCGGCAGAACATATCCAACAACCAACATCTCAAGTCACTGTGATCAGCCCACGGGTAAGCTGTCGTAGGGTTGTACCTAGCCTACCTGCAGGTCTGGTAGCCTTGCCAACATGTTTCTCCTTCAGCCCTCAGCCCCACGTACGAGGCATTACCAATTGGCTACTATAACCACACACGGCGCCACGCACAACACCACCAACATCTCATATGACCGAACAGCCTAGGAGCACTACAAGGTCCAACATCTCATACCATCTCATGTAATGTCATGATGAAAATGGAATGCATAGCCCGAATATCGGACACATCTCAAGACAAGGCATTATCAAACATCACAACATCTCGACATCTCAGCTGCACCATAGGTGCCATCTCATTAGGTAATTGAATCATCCACCAAGCCAATAGGCATCACTGCCATCACACAAGTATGCAACTAAACTTACACAAATTTAGGCCTCACTAGGCCCTTCTCCTTCCTTTGGTGCTCCTGGGTTTCTAGCACCTACCACACATAAATGTCCATCAATAAAAGACATAGCAACACAAGTCATCACTAGGAACTCACACAAGTTAGCCTACACACCAGCTAGCCAAGTTAGATCAATTCGTTGGTACCAATACAGGTATTGGTACGCCAACTCTAGTCATCAACCCAAACCAAGTGCATAGCACAACTACTTAGGCGTTTACTAAATCTACAAACCCTCAGGTTGCCCTGTCTAAGCCTATCAAGCACTGGAAGGACTAATTGACCACCTCCAGGGGCAATTCTGAGCACCAAGCGCACCAATTGGCCTCCTGCGGATCAGTCGTGCCCTAATTTCACCAACTGACGCCCCCAACCTCACATACTATCCTTCATCAGGCCAACATCCAACAACAAGATTACATACTTCTCACAAAACCGAATTGGTTCACTGCCTAGACCAACGACACACCAAGCAAGCCAATTAATATCAAAACCCTTAAGAATTACAACTCAAATCACTTACCCCCTTCCTTTGTGTGCTAGCTGCTGGGGGGGAACTTGAAGGACGGCTGAGTGTTTCTTCTCCCTGTGCCTATCACGAATTTGGGGCAGAAATGAGGCTTGAGGTGCCTACTTGGGCAGATATGGCAGAGGCAAGCAGGTGACTAAGCAGCCACTTGCTGCCTCTTGCACCAAAATCTGCCACCTTGCCCAAGCAGCTCTTCACCTCATGTTTATTTGCCACCACCAGCTATCCACCTCCTGCTTATGCTCTCAACCAACAAAACTCAGCCACCTCGCCCCATACTTAGCCCTTAACTAATCCTCAGTTAATTCCCCCCAAGCACACACTAATCGGTGATTAGTTAATTAATCCACTCGTACCAGTTCTAGCCAGCTGAGGCCAATGTCCGGCCAACCGAGACCTACCGAAACCAACTCACATCCAGCACCTTTCCTAATCAAGTAAACACATTGTACCTTAATTACGAGGGTTATCACATCATCTCTCCCTTATATAAATTCATCCTCGAATTTACCTGAGAATAAGTGTGGGTACTTGTCCAGCATTTCTTTTTCGGACTCCCAAGTAACCTCCTGTCCAGAGGGATCTTCCCATAAAACTTTCACAGAAATGACCTCCTTATTACGGAGTCTGCGTACCTGCCTATCTACTATCTCAATTGGCTGAGCTTTATAAGTTAATTCCTCCCCTAACTGAATCTCCTGTGGTGTTAAAACATGTGAGGGGTCCGGAAGATATTTCCTTAGCATTGATACATGAAACACCGGGTGTATTTGTGATAAGTTCGGTGGCAATGCAAGATGATACGCCACTGGTCCGATCTTTTCGAGTACCTCAAATGGACCCAAATAACGAGGACTTAATTTCCCTTTTCTTCCGAATCGTAGCACTCCTTTTGTGGGTGAAACTTTAAGGAAAACCATATCCCCAACTGAGAACTCCAAGTCCCGTCTTCTATTATCTGCATAGGACTTTTGCCTACTCCAGGCTGCGCCTAGATTTTCACGGAGTATTTTTACCTTTTCGGCTGTCAGCTCAACAACTTCAGGCCCTAGCAATTTTCTGACCCCAACTTCATCCCAACAGATCGGTGTTCGACACCTACGACCATATAACACCTCATATGGAGCCATACCAATACTGGATTGGTAGCTATTGTTATAGGCAAATTCAACCAATGACAAGTATTTATTCCAACTATCCCCATAATTTAGCACGCAAGCTCGCAACATATCTTCCAGAATTTGTATCACCCATTCACTTTGCCCATCAGTTTGCGGGTGAAACGCAGTACTCAAGTTAAGTTGGGTTCCCAATGCTTCCTGGAAGCTTCGCCAAAATCTCGATGTCAACTGCATACTCCTATCAGATACAATTGAAATAGGCACACCATGAAGTCTCACGATCTCATCGATGTAAACCTGTGCTAGCTTGGTAAAATTATAAGTACTGGAAGAAAATGAGCAGATTTGGTCAATCTGTCAACAATTACCCAAATGGAATCAAATCCGCTTACAGTCCGCGGCAACCCGCTGACAAAATCCATGGTCACTCTTTCCCACTTCCATTCTGGAACTGACAAGGGCTGAAGCAACCCTGGTGGTTTTTGGTGTTCTCCCTTCACTTGCTGACATATCAAACATTTAGAGACAAAATCAGCCACATCCCTCTTCATGTTGTTCCACCAGTAATGTGTTTTTAAATCGTGGTACATTTTGGTGGATCCTGGGTGTAATGTGTATCTAGTTTGATGAGCTTCATTCAGTAGTCTACCGCGGAGATTTCCGACATCAGGAACATATACTCTCGTGCCGTATCTAAGAATTCCATCATCACCAACAACAAATCCAGCTAGTTCCCCTCGGTTTACTTTTTATTTCCACGACTGAGTTTCAGCATCGTCATTCTGAGCTTTTGCTATCTCATCATTTAAAGTGGGGCGCACCTGGTAGTAAGCTAACAATGCCCCCGATTCAGCAACTGAGCAATGCAATTCTTGATCCAACAATTCATGCCAAGCCCCAACTGCAGGCCTTCTGACCACACCAAAATGTGCTAAACTACCAACAGATTTCTGGCTCAGTGCATCGGCTACAACATTAGCTTTACCGGGATGGTACTTGATGACACAATCATAATCTTTCAACAACTCAACCCATCTCCGTTGCCTCAAGTTCAGATCCCGCTGCTCCATTATATACTTCAGACTTTTATGATCCGTGTAAATTTCACAAGGCTCCCCATACAAGTAATGCCTCCAAATTTTCAGAGCAAATACTACTGCTGCCATCTCAAGATCGTGCACCGGGTAATTCTCCTCATTCTTCTTGAGTTTCCGGGACACATACGCAATCACCCTGCCATCTTGCATTAAAACACAGCCCAATCCTACTCTTGATGCATCACAGTACACGGTGTATACACCTTCTTCGTTAGGCAGCGCAAGTATTGGTGCTGTTGTTAACCTATGTTTTAACTCCTGGAAGCTAGTTTCACAAGCATCAGACCATACAAATGGCTTCTTTTTTGTGTCAACCCACACAAAGGTGCAGCAATTGAAGAAAAGCCTTCAACAAACCGTCGGTAATATCCTGCCAACCCGAGGAAACTTCGTACTTCTGTTACATTGGTCAGCTTCGGCCACTTCACAATTGCCTCCACTTTCTGGGGGTCTACTTCAATGCCCTCAGCCGATATAACATGGCCTAAGAATGACACCTTTTCCAACCAGAACTCACACTTGGAGAACTTTGCAAACAACTTTTCCTCCCGTAGAATCAGCAACACAATTCTCAAGTGTTCTTCATGCTCCTCTTTGGTCTTTGAATAGACAAGCACATCATCAATAAACACAATCACAAACTTATCAAGGTACTGCTTGAATATTCGGTTCATCAAGTCCATAAATGCTGCTGGTGCATTAGTTAAACCAAATGGCATCACCAAAAATTCGTAGTGCCCATACCGTGTCCGGAAGGCTGTTATTCGCACATCCTCCCCCTTTATCCTCAACTGATGATACCCTGATCTCAAATCAACTTTTGAGAAGTATTTGGCTCCCTGCAACTGATCAAACAAATCGTCGAGGCGTGGCAATGGATACTTATTTCGCACCGTCAGCTTATTTAATTTTTGATAATCAACACACATTCTCATCAAACCATCTTTCTCTTTGACAAACAAAACAGGAGCTCCCTACGGAGACACACTAGGTCTAATAAATCCCTTATCCAGCAAATCTTGTAGCTGAGTTTTCAACTCCCTCAATTCTGTAGGGGCCATTCGATAGGGTGTAATTGATACTGGTTCTGCCCTAGACACAAGTTCAATGCCAAACTCAATCTCACATTTCGGTGGTAATCCCGGCAAGTAATCAGGGAAAACATCAAGGAACTCATTAACAACAGGAACTTGATCAATCGAAATTTTTGGCTTACCTACACTTTGTACTGATGCCAAATACAAACAATCGGTTTGTCGTGCTACTCGAGCTGCTTTCACCGCAGAAATTATTTGGGGTTGAGATGAAACAAACTTCCCCTGAAAAATAAATTTTGCCTCCCCAATAGGCTGAAACTTCACCTTTTATTCGCACAATCAACACAGGCACCATACCGAGACAACCAATCCATGCCTAAGATCACATCAAAGTCTGCCATCGGCAACAACAATAAATCTATCGGCAAGTGATGATCCATCACACAAATATCACACCCCCGATACACTCTATCCACATAGACACGCTCATCAAGAGGCGTGTACACAGCCAACGGACTTCCGAGACTAACGAACATTTCATCAAAGTAGTTAGCAAAATGGGAGTTAACAAAGGAAAGCGTACACCCCATATCAATTAAAAATAATGCAGGGCACAAATTAACTTTCAGTATACCTGTCACAACAGTGTTAGAGGCTTTTGCATCCTCCTGAGTCAAGCAAAATACCCTAGCTTGTCCTTGGCCGGGTTGATAGTTGTTGCCTCTACTTGCAGTTCCACGACCAGTACCTCCCCTGCCACGAAAAGAGGACTGGCTATCAGCCCGCTGTGACCTTGGCGGTGGTGATGCTACACTAGATGCCATAGATGATTGCCCAACGGGACACTCTCTGGATATATGCCCAGCCTGCCCACACATGTAACACAAATTTTTTCCCCACCGGGCATTCCCGTGACATATGTCCAAACTTACCACACCTGAAGCACAAACTATTGGGCCTCATTTGTATATTTTGAGTACCCTGAAATTGGCTAGCTACAGGTCTCATCGAACTCCCCCCAAAGCTTGGGACACCATAACTAGGACTACCTCTGAAACGAGCCCTAGGTTGGTTAACCCACAATCCTATCTTACCACGCCCACGAAATTGGCTTGAACCAGTAGTAAAACTTTGTTGGTTTTGAGTATTATCTTGCCTTATCCTCTTGACACTTGCCTCACCTCTTTCAGCTTGAGTCTTTATTTTAATTGCCCGAGCTTTGTCAACTGCTTCAGCATAGGAGCTGAACGGAATAGCCACTAAAGAGTTATATATGTAACCCTTCAGTCCTCCAATGAACCTTTTGATCTTCCCCTGCTCATCAGGGATCATGTGCAAGGCATACTTGTACAAGTTTATAAACTTAGTTTCATACTCCCCTACTGTCATGTCTCCTTGCCTTAAAAGTTCAAATTCTGCCGACTTCTGATCCCTAACACTCTCAGAAAGGAATCGCTCCATGAAAGCAGCACGGAACTCAGTCCAGGTCCACGGGGCAGCATCAGACATCCTTTCCCTTATTTTTGACTCATACCAATTATTGGCTTCATCCCCCTTTAGCCGAAAGGCTGTAAGAGCTACTGCTCGGTGATCTGTGCATTCCGTCACTTAGCAACATTTCCACACATCATCAAGAAATCACTGTGGAGCTTTGTTTTCAGCACTAGAAAATGTTGGTGGATCGACTTTCACAAAGGTCACTAAGGGAGATTCCTCACTTTGAACTTGGGGTATCGGGTCCTCCCTTTTATTCCGATCAGCAGCAATCGCCTCAGCCATGGTTTCAACTGCCCTATTAACACCAAGTAAGCCTACCTTCAGAACTTCCAAAGGCATCTCTTGGGAGGCATCTAAATACTCTGCTTCGCTGGGCAACTCATCACTAGCAGCCCTTGGGACGTAAGTCTCATCATCTACATCCTCAGCATCCTGAACAAATTGCACATCCGGGGCAACCACCTCAGTAAACACTTCCTTTCCCAACTTCCTTTTTGTCGGCTTACCTGTGCCCAAAACACAAGAAAACCAACACAGACAAGTTAGCTCTCACCATCCCATTGTCTCTAATGATGTGTAACAGCCTTTAACGACAATTTATAGCGTAAGCCCCTTAACATAAATTAAACCACGCTCTGCTACAAAAACTATCACGCCCCGTCTCTACGTGACCGGCCAGGTGCCTTGCACATCCTAAGCATTCCACAAGGCAACCAAAGGCCTACAACAAACATTGGGAAGAAGCTAGCCCGACGGACATCTCACCCTACCGCGCAGCAAACATCAACAACAGTATCACATATAAAGATACAGAATTAAACACACTTCAACCAGCTGATATTCATATAGATTTTGTACATAAAACATGTGTTGGTTTGAGCCACTTATTTTCATGTACACTAACTCTAGCTAGAACCAGAGTTGGCTTAGTACCCATCATCTATCAACATGTGCCTCTCGAGCCTTCCCTCACCAAGTTGATTATCTCCTTGCCCTGAAAGAATGGGGTGGAAAGAGGGGGGTGAGTCAATGACTCAATAAGCGAGTGACATACAAGGCATCAGTAAAGACACATACAGCGACAGGACATATCCAACAACCAACAACTCAAGTCACCGTGATCAGCCCACGGGTAAGTTGTCGTAGGGTTGTACCTAGCCTACCTGCAGGTCTGGTAGCCTTGCCAACATGTTTCTCCTTCAGCCCACAGCCCCACGTACGAGGCATTACTGATTGGCTACCACAACCACACACGGCGTCAAGCACAACACCACCAACATCTCACATGACCGAACAGCCTAGAAGCACTGTAAGGTCCAACATCTCATACCATCTCATGTAATGTCGTGATGCAAATGGAATGCATGGAATGCATAGCCCGAATATAAGACTCATCTCAAGACAAGGGATTATCAAACATCTCAACATCTCAACATCTCAGTTGCACCATAGGTGCCATCTCATTAGGCAATTGAATCATCCACCAAGCCAATAGGCATCACTGCCATCACACAAGTATGCAACCAAACTTACACAAATTTAGGCCTCACTAGGCCCTTCTCCTTCCTTTGGTGCTCCTGGGTTTCTAGCACCTCCCACACACAAATATCCATCAATAAAAGACATAGCAACACAAGTCATCAGTAGGAACTCACACAAGTTAGCCTACACACTAGCTAGCCAAGTTAGATCAATTGGTTGGCACCAATACAGGTATTGGTACGCCAACTCTAGTCATCAACCCAAACCAAGTGCATAGCACAACTACTTGGGCATTTATTAAATCTACAAACCCTCAAGTTGCCCTGTCTAAGCCCATCAAGCACTGGAAGGACTAATTGACCACCTACAGGGGCAATTCTGCGCACCGGGCGCACCAATTGGCGTCCTGCTGGTCAGTCGTGCCTTAATTTCACCAACTGACGCCTCCAACCTCTCATACTATCCTTCATCAGGCCAACATCCAACAACAAGATTACATACTTCTCACAAAACCAAATTGGTTCACTGCTTAGGCCAACAGCACACCAAGCAAGCCAATTAATATCAAAACCCTTAAGAATTGCAACTCCAATCACTTACCCCCTTTCTTTGTGTGCTACCTGTTGGGGGAAACTTGGAGGATGGCTGAGTGTTTCTTCTCCCTGTGCCTATCACGAATTTGGGGCAGAAATGAGGTTTGAGGTGCCTGCTTGGGCAGATATGGCCGAGGCAAGCAGGTGACTAAGCAGCCACTTGCTGCCTCTTGCACCAAAATCTGCCACCTTACCCAAGCAGCTCTCCACCTCATGTTTATTTGCCACCACCAGCTATCCACCTCCTGCTTATGCTCTCAACCAACAAAAATCAGCCACCTTGCCCATACTTAACCCTTAGCTAATCTTCAGTTAATTCCCCCCAAGCACACACTAATCGGTGATTAGTTAATTAATCCACCCGTACCAGTTCTAGCCAGCTGAGGCCAATGTCCGGCCAACCGAGACCTACCAAAACCAACTCACATCCAGCACCTTTCCTCATCAAATAAACACATTGTACCTTAATTACGAGGGTTATCACACAAGGATATGTTCAATTATATCAGCCAACCTGGTGGATTCATCCACCCGTTTATTATACCAGAAATGGGTACTCTTGCCATCCCAATTCGACACCCCATAATTTCTTGGAAGATTGGCAAAACTTTGGAGATAGCACTCCAAATCAATGAACCTTGTCTCTGCTTTAAGACGGCTAGGAAGGGCTCTTTTTTCTTCACTGTCTTAATCGTCTACTCTCTTTCAAGGCTTTAAGGTAGGAAAAACACTAGCTTGAAATTGCTTACCACGGTTTACTCAACCTGAGGAGGTTGAAGGGAGGGAAACCGCATAATCAAGAGGGCGTAAATCCTGCTTGCGGTATGTAATATTATGTTATGAAAACTACACACCAAATAAGTCGAGGAAAGTACCACTAGAGGAGTAGCTATTTTTATAGACAGAGAAGCAAATTACAGAAAGGAACAAGGAATGGAATGGCTTTCCAATCCCAGTACAGCTCTCGAAAACAAAAGTAGGAGGGGTGAAAAGGAGAAACTTCTTATTCTATTACTAGTCTACCTCTACCAAAATCCCTCTGTCCCCATTTGTAGTAGTTCCAGCTTTCCTCATTCTTCTCATTCTTTGTTATGCTCTGACGTCAATCACCCCCAAGGCATAACCGTCAAGCCTTTTGGAAGGAACCCATGTGCGTTCACTCCTCCTGGAGGATACAGCTGGTGGTATAGGATTCAATTGGGCCTCATCTCCAACTTCTTGTACTCCATCTAATTGTTGGGCCTGATCAACAGCCTAGTCCTATTGGGCTTCACTGCTCACAACAATACCCCCATCCTCACTTTGAACCTTTTTCTCAAGGTTCATAGAAGAAAACCTCCTACACAGTTCACTCTTGTTCTCCCAAGTTGCGGCAGAAGGAGGCAGACCTTCCCATCGGATCAACCACTGCTCAACATTTGCCCCATTCTCATGAATTGTCCTCTTGTCCAGCACAACCACTGGCTTCAAAATCATTGTTGTTGTTGAATCCACTAAGTGAAGAGGAGTTATTGGCTGATCCGGAATGCTGTGAAATTTCTTACGGAGAGAAACACGAAAAACAAGATGAATTTTGGCAGCCTCCGGGGGATCAAGTTTGTAGGATATTGCGCCCACCCGGCTCAACACCTAAAAGGGACCAAAATAACGCCGGCCTAGCTTGTTGTGGCGGCGGAGACGAACTAACATTTGTCTATAAGGTTACAATTTGACATACACCCAATCCCCTTCAGCAAACTGCACTTCCCTTCGGTTTTGATCGGTATGCGATTTCATTCTATCTTGCGCTAAGTGGATGTTTCGCTTCAGGCAACGCATTACCTCATCCCGCTGGAGTATCTGAGTTTCAAAAAAGGCATTTCCGGTAGAACCCTTCACATAGCGAACAGTAGTAGAGGGCAGCCAACCACACAATGCTTCAAAAGAAGTCATCTTGCCCGATGTTTGGTAAGCAGAATTGTACCAGTACTGGGCCCAAGGCATCATGGCCATCCAAGCCGAAGGTGTGTCAGCCACAAAACAGCATACATACTGTTCCAAACATTTGTTGAGGGCCTCGGTCTGTCCATCTATTTAACGATGGTAAGCTGTACTTTGGGCTAAAGTCGTACCATGGAGGCGATGTATCTCTTGCCAAAAACTGGTCATAAAGCGGGGGTCATGATCCGTGATGATAGAAACTGGAAAACCATGTAATCGAATGATGTCCGTGACAAATGCGTTGGCTACATCCTCATTGGAAAAAGAACCTTTAGGTGCAATAAAATGGCCGTATTTGGAGAGCCTATCAACAACCACTACAATAGCCGATAGTGGCAATCCAGTGATGAAATCCATAAAGACACTCTCAAAAACCAAGCATGGATACTGTCAGCCATTTACTGATATCTGTTCTCATAGACTTCTAATAAAAACTCGCGGCAAGCCTCTCAAATGTGCGAGTAATACCCGCGTGTCCCCTTAGAAGTGTAGCATGGAATTCCTGAAACAAAGGGTGACATAGAGGAGAGTCAGAGGGAACTACCAAGCGATCTCTAAATAAGAGCAATCCCTCTTTAAACTGAAACCTAGGGGCAGTGGCTGCATTGGTGGTAATCCGCTGCTGCAGAGCATGTAACTTAGGGTGGACCTGATTAGCAGCCATGAGTTGCTCCCACAATGTTGAGGGTGCAGCCCGTAAGTGCCAAAAGAGAAGCAACAGGAATACAAGACAGAGTATCAGCTGCAATGTTCTGCTTTCCTGGTCAATGTAAGATTTTAAAATCATAGCCGAGCAATTTAATGAGCCACTTTTGTTGCTCGGGGATTTGAATTACCTACTCAGTTAAGTTCTTGAGTGCATGCTGATCGATAATGATCTGAAATTTCTGTCCAGGAAAATATTGTCACCACTTTGCCACAACCTAAGTGATGGCATACATCTCCCTATAATACGTAGATGCTTTCTGCATTCTAGGACACAACCTTTGGCTAAGAAATGCAATTGGATGCTTGTTCTATGAAAGCACTGTGCCTATACCAATTCTTGATGCTTCCGTCTCCAATACAAAGGGTTGAGTGAAGTCAGGGAGTGCAAGAACAAGAGTGTCACTCAATAACTGCTTAAGTTGATTAAAGGCGTTGGTAGCTTGTTCTGGCCATTGAAAACTTGTGTGCTTCAGTAAATTAGTGGGTGGGGCTGCGATGTGAGCGTAATGGTGGTTGATATGCTGGTAGTACCCAGCCAATCTGAAAAAGCTACGGACGGCCTTAGTAGTAGAAGGCACTGGCCATTGTTTTATTACCGCGATTTTTTCTAGATCGGCTGAAATGCCTTGCCGCGACACAATATGGCCCAAATCCCCAATTCTAGACTGACCAAAGACACATTTACTCGCCTTAGTGACCAGTTTTACTACCCTTAGGAGCTAAAGGACTTGCTGCAAGTGTTGGAGATGTGACTCCCAAGATGGACTATAAATTAAAATGTCATCAAAAAAAAAAAAACAAAACAAACTGCCTAAGGAATGGTCTCAACACTGAATGCATCAGAGCTTGGAAAGTAAAAGGGCCATTAGATAACCCAAAAGGCATGACAAGAAACTCATAGTGGCCATCGTGTGTCTGAAATGCTGTTTTCCCAATATCTTCTGGTGTAATCCAGATTTGATGATATCTGACGAGGAGGTCCAATTTGGTAAAGTAACAGGCCCACGAAGTTCATCAAACAACTCATCGATAGATGGAATTGGAAAACAATCACGGATAATGACTGCGTTGATGCCCGATAATCAACAGCAAAAATGCCACGTCCCATCTTTCTTGTTGACTAAGAGAACTGGAGATGAATAAGGGCTGGTACTAGGCCTGATAATCCCATCTTGGGCCATCTCAACTACTAAACGCTCCATTTCCTTCTTCTGGAAATGAGGATATCTGTAGGGTTTGACTTTGACTCGAGTAGTGTTTGGCAAGAGAGGAATGCTATGGTCCTGCAGACGTGCGGGAGGCAACCCTTTGGGTTTCTGGAAAACATCTTCAAAAGCAGCTAAAACGACTGCTAGGCCAGGTGGGTTAATGAGGAATAGGGGAAGCAAGTGGTACTGTCTCCAACTGAAAACATGCGTCCACTACATCAGTGGCATATAATCGCCGTAAGTCATTGAACTGGACTTGTTGGACCGAAGGGAGGTCTCCCTGCCATTCAATATTCTTACCCTCATGCTCAAACTGAAAATGAGCCTTAGCATAAGTAATCACTGTACCTAGAGTGGACAACCAAGAAATGCCCAAGACCATCTCCCAACCATGGTTGGGTAGCACATAGAAATCGAATGCCATAAGAGAGTCTTGGATAATCAGAGGAACATGTTTGACCATACCTGAGCATATGAGGCGCTCACCACTTCCAACCATGACGGAGAATGGAAGCACCAATTCAATTGGCAGATGAAGGAATTTGGCAATTCGCAGCTGCACAAAATTGTGGGTGCTACCGCCATCCAAAAGAATCTGTATTGCGGTGCCTTGAACATAACCGGTGAAGCGCAGTGTAGCTGTTGCACAACCGCATGCCATGGAGTTGTAAGAGATGGTCGATTGGGCTTGTACCTCTTAGATTTGGAGAGTTTCGGCAAGAGCTGAGTCTGACTGCTCCGAATTTGGAGTTGGCCTGCCATCATCTTCAATAAACAACAACTGCGGTAAGGCCTTGCATTTGCGACTGGCAACATTCTGCTCGTCATAATTATAGCAAAGACCCTATGCTCGTTTTTGGGCGAGTTTCGCTGGGCTGAGGCAACGGAAGTGTGGAGTGCAAGGAGAAGGCACTGGGTTTGTTGTTTTGGTAGGAGCAGTGTGAAACGTACCTGTTTTGGGGGCGGGAAGGAGTGGGGCTGAATGACTCACACTAGGCTTGTAAATGGCTTTAGACAAGGCCAGGCGCTGCTCGTGCAAGTGGGCCAAGCGAAAAGCTTTTTCCAATTCAATGGATTGGGCCACCAAAACTTTAGTTTTTATTTCTGGTTTTAGCCCAGAAATAATTCATCGAACCAAAAAGAGAGGTGGCAGATACATACTCTTGTTCATTAAAGCTTCAAAACTGTAACGCCCCGAATTTTCGTAATTTGATTTTTCGGAATTTTCGAAATTTTTATTCCAATTTTACCCTTGAGGTAATTTTCGAGTTTTAGTCGAGGAAATAAATTATCATGCCTTGGAAATATCAATCTTGAGTTGGTATTGTTCATGGTTTGGGTCCCGTTGAAAACGGATTCGAGATCGAGGAGAAACGCAATGTTTAACGTGGTTTCTATTGAAACTACGTCGTTTTGGAAATGGCAAAAAAAAGGGGGGGGGGGGAGACGTTGACTAAGGCGGGTTGACCGCGCCTCAGTCCAAAACGACGTCGTTTTAAACTGGGGCCGGCTCATCCCTAAAACCCCTTCCCCTCTTCTCTTTTCTTCTCTTTTTTTTCTTATTTCTCTTTTTCTCTTCTTCCCCAAACCCGGCGCCGCCTCCCTCCATTACCCTTCTCTCTCTTTCTCTTCTTCTCTCTCCCTCTCATATCTTCTCCTCACTCCTTCTCTCTTTTCTTTTCTTCTTTTCTCCCGAGTCGGCGGTACTTCTTCCTTTTGTTTCTTTGCCTCTCCACACAGCTCCTCGCCGTTCGGTCTCTCGTCGGGTTCCGCCGCTGCACATCCCTCAAGCCGTCGCCGCCGCTCTGCTTTGTCGAGGTCTGGGCTTCGTGGGAAGCCGAGGAGGTCACGAGGCGGACGAGGGCTGGAAGCGACGCGACCCAACCGCCGCCGCCGTCGTCCTCAGTCGAAGGTGGTTGCTGCGCGGGTTGTCTGCTCCGGCGGCGAGTTTCTGTGGGCAGTGGGTGTTGACTTGTCTCGAACAGAGGGGCTGTGGAACGGGTTTGGAATGTGAGAGATCGAATTTCGGGTAAGGACTCAGTATGTTCATTCTTTTTTTTTCTTCAATTCGTTTTAATGCCTGCTGTGGGTGAGTTTGATTTGAATGTTGCGTTGGTGCTTGGTTGTGTGGTCGGCAAAGTTGTTGTGTTTCTGGTTTGGGGCCAACGAGGTTGGTTTGAACAGGATACTGCAGATCCGGGTTGGACTGTTGATTCGGTGAGTTTCCGGCGAATTCTTTGTCTTCCTCTTTCCAGATTCGTTGGTGTTTGTGTGGGTTGTGTTATTATGTTTGAATTTCGTTCGGGTGCTGTTTATGGTTTATGGCAGATTTCTTGTGGTTGTTGGCCGAGTTCCGGCGAGGTCACCGGAATCCGGCGAAGGCTCGGAAATTTTCCGGCGAAGGCTCGGGTCTTGATTCTGTCATTTAACGGTATATTTGATGTATGATTTGTATTCATTCATGGCATGTACTATAATTCGGAATTGGGTTATGTAATTAATTGTGTTTAGTGGAAACCGAGAGTGTGAGTAGTATGAGGCCGGTAATTACCGACTCGGGTAGAACCTTAGGCCGGGAATCTTTGGCTTGGATTGACCTTGGACTTAAGTAACGGGCTTTGAGCCCAATCCTATAATTGGTTAAATAAGGACTTAAGGAAGTGGGCTTTGGGCCCAGAAATAGAATTTGGGCTTAGATTGGGCTTTAGGCCGGAAACCCGTAAAGAACATAATGAGTGGGCCATAGGTCCGGAAACTACTCTTGGACATAGTTTGGCTTAAGCCCGGTGAACCTTAGGTCCCGATGCTCGGAGTTTTGGTGAGGGAACATTATGTCAGGTTTAGACCCGGGAATCTCATAAATGGTTAACTAGGGATGGGTTTAACTCAGTTGAGCATTATAGTTACATGCATGCACGTCTTTATTGTTATTGTTTGTAATTTGTTGTGTGTGCCGGTATTCAGGCACGGGTAACACCTCGGGAGCTGGAGGATCGGTTTTGGGAAAAGCTCCACAGGACAATCGTCGTTGAGGTGACTTTATACGTCTTTTTTATGTTTGTATGCATGAGCTTGTTGGATTGGTTTGTTTGAGTTGCATGCCTGTTTGCTAACATGCTGTGATCCGTATTGTGTGCCTAAGTGTACCATTTGCTTATGAGCTAGATATTTGGATTGTTATGGTTTATAACATGTGGTGTGATTCTGGGTGTTTGTGTGATGTATTGTGGGTCGGAGACCCGGTTATTTGATTGAGTTTATTTATCACACTACCCTGTTAAATCACAATCTCTTGGCACACATGAACTCATAATTTGTGAATAAGAATAATGTACAGTAGAAGTTAGGCTACTGTGTGCTGATGACCGGTTGGTTCGAGCGGAAGTGATACCCCTCGGGTTTGCATGCGGGATAGCATGTGATATACGGATTTGCATATGGGTCTGTAATGACCGGTTCTATCTCCCTCCTTCTACCTCCCCCTTTCTACCTCCCTCTTTCTCTCTGTCTCTCTCTCTCTCTATGGATATGTTGGGCTTCGTGCCTGGTTTTATTTGGGCTTATGCCTGGTTGTCTCATGAGACGGGACCGAGCTCGACACACACAGTAGGGGGCCCTGAATAATAAATCATAATAAGAAAACTTAACACACAACGGATGGAGAATAATGAACTGTTTGTTTGATTGGCTTGGCATGTTAGTACTGGTTGTCGTATGTTGCTTACTTGTCTTGTTGCTCTTCTTTCCTTTCGGACTTGATCTGCACACCTTCATAATTAGATTTATATTGCTCACTGAGTAGGCGACTCACATAATCGCCAACGTTGTTTTTCAGACTTTAGATAGCGTGCAGTCACTTTCC
>JAKUCV010006148.1:6445-70917 GCA_028386065.3 Turnera subulata
CTGGGCTGGGCTATAAATAGTGCTGGACCAGGCCTTGCACAGTACCAGCCCATACCCAACCAGGCCCAGACTCAGCCCATGCGCAGCCCAGTCCAAGCCTAAGCCCACAACCCATCATCACGAGCCCAACACCACAGGAGAAGCCCATCACGTTTATAGCCCATAACCCATCCTATAAGTATGTCAGCCCAACCAAAAGAAAACATGTAGCAGCCCACATGTACATAACCCGTCTTCAACCTCATGCAAAGCACTGCTCACCTTGGCGGTTGCATGAGCTTGGCGGGCGACGAGCGTCAAGCAGCGGCGAGGCGAGCGGACGACGAGGCACAGGAGCGGGGCGGAAGGCGCGGCTGTGCACGGGAGGAAGGACGGGTGGTGGACGTCTGCATGGCGGCTCGGCCGAAGGTGCAACCAGGCGAAGGTTGTGCACGGGCGGTGGTGCAGGCGAGCAGGAAGGTGGCGGCGTGGCAGCTTATTCACGGGGAAAGAAGAGGCTGCGTGGAGGACGAAGGTAGTGCCGCTGGCTTGGTGGTCTCGGCGGTGGTTGGCGTTGTGTGACGAGGTGTCGTGGTGTAGGCGAGGGTGACTCGTGGTGGTTTGAGCTCGGGTTGGTGGCGGTCGGGGAAGGAGAAGATGGAGATGAAGAGATGGTGACGAGATGGGGTGTGTGTGGTCGGGTAGATGAGTTCATGGGGGAGAAGGAAAGAAAAGCAGATGAAAAGGAGGGTCACGGGGAAACAGTTGGCGCCGCCTGCATTATTGCCTCAATAATGCAGGCGTGTCCAAACCGGTACCAGAAAATAACGATATATCCCCTTATTTATTTTCCAATATGTTTTTTTCGAGGATTTTGGGACCCGAAAAATACCATCTTAGGTCCGTAAAAGCCACCGAAAAATCACGAGCGCGGGAAAACCCTCGGTTTCGAAAAACGACTCCTGATTTACCTTGAATTAATTACCCGAGATTAATTTAACAGTAAATCACGGTAAATAGACTTTTACAGTCCCGGTAAAAATCCAAAATTTTACCCGGGCTGTTACACCGGATCCGAGTCTGGGTAAGGGTCTAGGTTTTACCCTACCCGTTAGACCCTATCCATTATAATATTTTAAAATCTATAACCGTAATATAAAAATCAACCTGAGTTTCTTTCTTTTGTTCCTTTAATTCTTTTCCACTCACCTCCTCTTCAGTCTATTGAAATTTTGTGCTCTACAACCCTAAACTAATATTATATTATTATAATTTTTCTTTGTCTTTAAAGGAACAATAATTTATAATTATCCTACAATTGTTTATGATAATAATATGGAAAAAGAAAATAAGCATTCTGTAACAGCCCGGGTAAAATTTTTGATTTTTACCGGGACTGTAGAAATTGTTTTACCATATTTTTGATTTTTACCGGGACTGTAAAAGTCTATTTACCGTGATTTACTGTTGAATTAATCTTGAGTAATTAATTCAAGGTAAATCGGGAGTCGTTTTTCGAAACCGAAGGTTTTCCCGCGCTCGTGATTTTCCCGCGGATTCTTCGAACCTAAGTTGGTATTTTTCGAATTTCGGAGTTTCTCGGAAAATCACATCGGAAAATAACTAAGGAGGTATCGGTTATTTTCTGGTCCGGATCGGACTCGCCCGTAATGCGGACGAATTGAATTATTGATTACTCACATGTGGTATAGTGAAAAGAAAAAAAAAACACAGTTTAAAAAGCAGAACCGGTGAAGATGGAAGGAGGAAGGGAAGAAAAGAAAAAAAAAAGAAAGAAGAAGAAAGAAAAAAAAAAGAAAGAGAGGGAGAGGAAAAAAAGAAAGAAATAAGAAAAAGAAAAAGAGAGAATCGGAGAGAAAGAAAAATAGAAGAGAGGAAATTAGGAAAAAGAGAAAAAAAAAAAGAAAAGAAGGAGAGGAGGCGTGAACCGAGACCACCGTGAGCCACCCCTGCAACCTGCTGCCACCGCAACTCCCTCGCCACCTCCATGCCACCTGACGCCTGTCTTCCTCTTCTCGTTCACCGCTGCAGAACGGCGTCATAGCCATTCGAGCAAGGTGCACCACCGCCCTTGGACGAGGAGGACCCGGCTCGGATCCGTCTCCTTCCCTCGTGACGAAGCCGCCGCAGCAGCTGTTGACCGCCGCTCCAACAACCAACGCCGTTCGTCCTTGCACCGTTGTCGTCTCCTTTGCCTCGCGCTCCTGCCGACGCCGCCGATCTTCGCCGCCTGCAAGGACCCGAGGTGAGCCACCACGGGTTGAAGAAGACCCGTGTAACGGGCGGGTCGACCCGGTAGCTTTGGACTCGACCTGATATTGTGTTGGGCCTTTGGGACTTGTTGGGCTGGTGGCCATGAGATCGGATGGGCTGGCTCACCTGGGCTTGTCGCCTGGGCTTATGCCTGGGTTCCTGTTTAGGGCCTAGGCTGGGTCTAAGTGATGGGTCTGGGCTGGCACTATATGGCCCAGTCCGTTATTTAATAAAAAAAATAATAATAAAATAAATGAAATACCTATATAATTATAAAATGTATTATCTGGAAAAATGTATAGGGTTTTATAAATTATATAATTTCTATAAAATAGACAGATTAATTAATTTGACAAGATATAATTACATCCTTTAAAAAAAAATAATATAGAGTAAATAATACTTTTGGAAAGTATATATGTACGTTGACATAAATAATTTTGGGAAATAAATTTTGGAGAAAAATATATGTATGACAAATTTCTGTGAATATGGTATTTTATATTCTGAAAATATATATACAAGTTATTATTTTCTGGAAAGAAATTGTTATATGGTAAATAGTCTTATAAAAATATTTAGGAAACTATATATATGTTATAATTTCTAGAAAAATTATGGTAATTACTATTTTGGAAAAATTATATTATTTTATGAAAACATTTTGAAAAGAGTTTTAATTAAAGTATAGTACCGAAATTATATTCGGATTTACGTATGGTAAATATTTTTGATAAATGGAAATAATAACGAATAAGAACCGGGATGGGTATATTTCGTAGTATTGGCATCATAGTACCGATTATGTGCATTTATGTGTGTGTACATTGCTTTGTGTATAGGTTTGATATCGGACAGTTTCCCGAGGAGCCGGCGTCGTACCGGTCATTATTTCCGTAGTTGAGTAATCGGCCAAGGTGAGGATGGATAAACCTTGATATGTGCCCGTAATGCTGTGTGTGTATTTCTGTTGTTTGCGTATTTTTGCTGTTTGATGGAACTGCTGAAATGGGTATTGTTGGTTGAATGGCTGCTATATGATTGCTATGGAAACTGTTGATGTTACTATTGCTATTTGTTGATGTGGACTTGCCATGATGTTGTTGAACTATGCTGTTGGTTTGTGATATTGTGAGAAATCATTGAACTGTTGATTGTGAGAATTTGGAAATAAGAAATTGTTGGCTGGTTGAGTTTGGGAAGTGAATTGTGATGATTAAAAGTTGAGGTATGATGATAAGTAATGGGAATGGAAGTTAATTTTGAGATGAGGATATAATTGTCACTTGGAAAGTAGAGGTACGACCCGATGGTTTGAAAATTAATTCTGAGATGCTATTGTTGGTTACTTGTTTTGGTTGACATGATGATGACTGTGGTTAGGGTATACCAAATACCCAGTGGCTCGGATATGCCGAATATCCGCGGTGGCTCGGATATGCCGAATATCCGCTGTGGCTCGGATATGCCGAATATCCGCGGTGGCTCGGATATGCCGAATATCCGGTTGTTCTGATATGTGGGTTGGTTCTTGACCTAGCATCCGGAATTAATTGATAACCTGGTACGACCCTAGCTTGTCCAGTGACGGGGCCCGGAAGATAAAATTGGTAATAAAAATAAGTAATCTTTGGGTCTTGGTTCAGTATTGATCATGATGCGCTTGATATGATTTAGTAGATTCCTCTGTCGTGTTGCTTGTGATGGTTACTTCTGTTGTGTTGGTTGAGTTGTAGTCCGCTGTTACGTTGTTTGTGATATATTCATCTGATTTGATTTTTGTGTTTACCTCGAAAGTGTTATGGTTGAATATATCACTGTTTATCTTTCGTCGGTGAGCGTTTCGGACTCACCCCTCGCCTGCGGGGTTTCATCCCGTAGGATGAGATGTTGTTGTACAGGCTTGGTGCATTCCCGACAGGCTGCGGCGTTATCCCTTGGACGGGCTTGGATCCATAGATTGCATGTGTCGCATACAGTGTTAGTGAGTTTAAGTCTTCCGCTGTGCATATTGTTATTGTTGTTGGGCCATTGGGCCGGGATTTATTATTTATGATGTTTTACTATTTTGGGCCGTTGGGCCGAGTTATTGTAGTTCACACTGTATGCTTGGGTTTATTGGGTCGGGTGGTCACAGTTCCGGCACGTGTTTACTGTGTACGGTAAATACGAGTCGGGGCGTCTCACATTCAATATTAATTTATATTTTTAACTTATTATAAGATTCTTATTTTTATATTATTTAATAATATTAATTTTTTTTAGAAAAATATATGTTTCTCTTGGTAGAGAAGAGGATGGAGATTAAGAAATAAAAAAATTATTTGGATTTTAAGTTGAGAAATGTTACACGCTACTTTAAGTTTTTGGACTTCTTGTTATTTTTAAAATTTTTATACTTGAACTTGGAACATATTTCATGAATGCTAATTTAATAATTGTAGGATTTTGTTTAATTAGAACTTGATTTTTACTTAGCGGGTATAGCGGGTATATCCTTACCCAGACCCGTATTACCCGTTGGGCAAAAAAATTAAATTTTACCCTACCCGATTCATAATTAGTCCATTCTTACCCTACCCGATTTGATTAAGGGTCCGGGTCTGGATCTTGCTTACCCTGCCCGACCCTACCCAATTGCCATCCCTAGGCCTCCTCCTCATAAAATACAAAATTTCCGAGATTCCTCCAACAGAACCCTAACAATATTAAGCCTAATTAAGAATTGAGTGTTAGGTTTCTTTAATTTGCAAGAAGAAGACAAGTGACCGTTGGAAAGTATTGTTTCAGTTGCCATTTAATTTGCCTCAAACCTAAGACTATTAATCCAAACTGTACGAGGTAACGATATTCCATCCTCCTTCGTTAATGTTTTGGTAATAATCGAGATAAGTAGCAATACAATGAATATTATGCATCCATGCTACGCACATAATTAAGGAAGGCTTCTGTCCATCCTCTTTGTTTTGTCTGGTCTCTAGTGCAGTTAGGCAGAAACATACTTAACCACACCCAGCTACAGTACCCATATTTATCGACCTCATGAATTTGAGTTAGCAAAACCATTATTCCTATATTATTATAGAAATCCGAGTCTGACCAGTCTATTATATATATAAATGTTCACCAAATTTTCTACTCAGATTTTTGTACCATCTGGACCTCAGCACGGGAGGGCAAGACCATTGTCTGGTGCATCAGAAGTATTCAAGGTTGACCATCTTGAAGATGAAGAGTTCCATTCATGCATGTGAGCTAAGGGCCGGCCCAGGAAAAGTCTTGGATCTGGTGACAACTATTGCAGTATTGTGTCTGCTTCTATTGAAGTGCCTTACGACCCCTACTTCATTACCATGTCGATCTTTCATTACCAAGCGGAAAAGGAATATTAGAAGTAAGATGGTAGAGGCTCCAAAGGTCGTAATCAAAGGACCCTTCAAGTTTCTGAGGCCTAGGCTTCCGATATTACTGTCAGGTTTGCTGCTGGAACATTCGGGTGACGGATCAAACCACCACTGTTCCAATTCTTTGAGCTTTCCGCTCTCCGACAGACGCAGAAATGCTTTAGAAAAATCAGCTGCCATAGGGGAGCCTTTCTGGAAAGCCTGCATATATGTGAAGAAAATATAAAAATTAATAACATTATTACTACTCTGAAGGGATAGATTATATATACATATACTCCTTTCATTTGAGCATCGAAAGGGTGTATATATAGGGTCTAATTAATTGAGTTAACTACTTACAAAGGCAAGCCCTCCAAATCTGTAGGTGCCTTCTTTGGTGGTAGTGTATCGTTTACAATTCTGATTGAGGAACAGTTTCCGGTAAGGGACTTCAAGAAAGGCAGCGGAAATGCTGTTGCTTTCAAACTCTGAGGTGAAGTTCTTTTCACTGTCAAGCATCTTGATTCTTTCTGGTGGGAGGTGAAGCCTGTCCACTAGGTATTTTTTGACAAAAGAATCATTGGCGCATCCAACATATGATGATTTGTGCGTCATAAGATTCTGGTACTGGGAAAATTCTGGTTCCATTCTTTGGATAGTGAGCATTGAAGTCAAACTAGCATTGTAGCTTGAGGTTAACAAATACACTGCAGCGAACCACACCACCACCACCGCTCGAGCATAGTGGCTGTTAATGTTCTCCTCTACAAATCAATCCATCGACAGCAGGGTTTACAAAAATATATCATTCTGTTCTGAACTTTTAAGTATTTAGTCTTAAATCTTAAAAGTATTTGCATGATGATCAGTTTTTTTTTTTTCTTCTTCTTTTTCCTGTCAAATGCTAAGCAAGTCTTTAATTAGACATATTAAACATGTAGAAATCAATACTTACTGTGAGCAAAGAAAAGAGAACAATATGTGAACCACACTGCAGTGCTAATCTGATCTCTCCGGCGCTCGCCTTTAAATTCTGACTCGGGATGCTTACTTTCCATGAACCAAACAACGAACATGGTGTAAATGAAAATAGCACTTGCCACAATCCACAACTCTTTCTTGAAAGGCTTCAGGAATAACCATTTTATTTTTTCAGGCTTAATTGGCACTATGATGGACAATCCTGACTCTGAATAAGGCTGTGTAAATTCCACTCGTTCTGTCCTCTCAGCCAGGATGGTTATATCACCAACTGCAGCATCATAACTCTTCACATGTTCCAGAAAAGATGAAGAATCAGTTCTACTGTCAAAAAATATAAAAACAAATTTATGACACATGATGACAAAGTAAAACAAAGGGCCATGCACTATTGAACATGTGTCGGCACTACTGAAAATTTTTTGACTGGATCTTTTGGCACCACCCCTTGAAGAGTGCTGACAAAGTTTTTACTGCTCTGAGAGAAGAAGAAATTTCAAGGCCTCGAGGAATATCAATTTCATTTTAACCCACTTTTCTGCAAGAAACTTGATTTTGAACATATACACCTGGTTAGAACTTAATTAAATTTAGTGTGAAACTACGCTGATGCAGCCTTAAACAAATTTTACTGTTTGTGCAAAAAAAAAGAAAATATCAGAAGGATTCATGCCAAACCAAGAGCTAGCTTTACCTTAGTGTAGACCCCATCAATCAGACCATCATAGGGGCCGTCATGGCTGAAAAATTCATGAGGTAGAGAGTAACTCAATTCCTTTATGGCTTCGTAAAAGAGATCAATGCAAAAACCTTTAGGCACCTTCTCGCCATCCTTAAATGTCACAAACTTCTCAAATGAGTCCCTTCTCGGAACCAGAATTCTCATTGGCTTTGCATCAGTAGGCATAACCCATCCTCTTGGGTTTCTGTTCTTGAGGTCCCCAGGCCATATTACCGGACCAGCCAAACCTCCTATGTCTCCACCAACATTTGTGCTTCTTTCTCTGCCTGTTTCTACTGCTAGGGTCTTTGAGAATCCAAAATTCGGCAGCCAAAAGTCCAGTTCCTTGTACTTCTTTCCTATGACATTTACAATCCGCAGCACAGGATCATGCGACAGCTTCCCGGAATTGAAATGAATTTTTCCACTCAGACCAGTAAAATTGCTGATTAGTAATCTCTGGAGCAACTCTTTTGGGCTAACAGAATCACTTTTCATCCTGTCCATAGCTTGTGAAGCAATGCTAATGCTATCATATGCTCTCAAGGCACTAATACCAGGCTGAAAATCATCTTCCTCTTGATACTGCGACCGGAAGATTTTCCGGAACTGTGCTTCAAAACTTTTGTAACTATCACCAGTTGCAGTGTAGTAAGTCTTGATTCCTATAGTTCCTTCCATGGAGGAAATAATCGTACTGTCCAAAGAGTCCAAGAAACTAGTAATGGTGTTTGAAACTATCCATGCTGCATCTCTGCCTACAAGTCCCATCTCATTGGCTTCTCTAAACAAATGTGTCAACATGGGCAAGGTTGACCGAAGAACTATAAATACTCGAGACTGAGTTTCTCTCTGTAGCTTTATAAGCTCTTCTTGAACAACCTCTCTAGGATTAGATAACAAAAAAAATTGTGGAAGCACAAGGCGGTATTCGATCTCTGAACCAACCTCTAGTAGCTTCTCAGATAAAAGAGCTAGGTTCCCGTATTCTCCTCCATGAGCATCATCTTCGTATATCACGATAACCCTTCTCCAACTATAAGAATCAACAAGAGCTGCAATGCATTTCATTTGTTCACTACCATCACTGGCCATCCTTATCAGGAAAGGCCAACGAAGCGGAGCTAACTGCGGTGTTATAGCCGGCTCTGCAAACGAAAGAACTGGGACTTGTGCTTTACTTCCAATATCAGCAACTAGAGCCACTTCCCCCCAAGTATCCATGCCAATAATCATCTTCACCTCATTCTCTTTTATCAGCTTCTCAGCTGCATGCAAAAATATTAACAAAACAGACAGAAAACACACGCATAATTAGACAGAAAAAGAACAAGACATATTATTATATATGATTTAGTTACCTGCATAAGCTGCTTGAAGAGGGTCCCCTCCAGGGTGCTGGAAGTGAAGAGAGAGCTTGTGGTTTCTTGACTTGTTATTGAAGTTGCTGACTGCAATTTCCATGGCTGTTTTCTCTTCTTTTCCAATACGGGAATTAACATCAACAATAGCACCAATACTTGTGACTTTGCTTGTGTTAGTGGCAGCTTTAGATTCAATGGGAAAGATGAGAAAGAGGGTTAAAAGAACTGATAAAAGAAGTCGAGGTTTTGAGACCTTGTAAAGTGAAGATATAATAAGAGGGAAGAGATCCTGCAAACGCTGGACCTTTAGTTTAAAAAAAAACGTCCTATATTTCATTATGTAAGGCAAAATTTATGGTGCCAACTACAGAAGGAGATGTGGTAAAATAACTTGCAAAATGGTGAGAAATATGGTAACAAGTATTTATATGATTCTGTTTGTAGAGTTGAACACAATAGGGATAGAGAACACCCTGTTTCGACGAAAGGTAAATGGTGAGAAGATTCTACCATTGGACATCCTATAGGACCAAGACAAACCAAGAATATGACTGCATCTTCTGGATTCTGGATTACGTAATATTTTTTTTGGCCAAAAAAATCATGACATAATATTTCTATACTACCCAATAGATAACACAACTTATCTAATTAGTGATTACATTAACAATAAACAATAGATTGGCTAGAAATTCCAACTGTTGGAATCTGTATAATTCTAGTAAGAAGGTTACAAAACTGCAAAATGTCTCTTTTTGGTTTAACAGCTGCAAAATGTTGAAGTACATAACGAATGAGAAATTGGGGCTACTGTCCACCGGAAAGTACAAAAAAAAAAAATTGTAACATGTAAGGATACAATTACAATTACAGCCATGCTACAAAGTCCTCAGATCTAAGATTTGGGGCTACTGTTTAGTCAACAGTGAGCCCCAATTCTTTGTAAATCTTTGCCTTTCTTTTTTTTTACCCTAAATAAGTGGTAGATTTCCGTTGCTTTAGTGGCAACTTATCTCCACTCTTTAGAGTAGTTCTTTTGGGTGCTCCTCATGATGATTCACAGTGGTTGCAGCAGCCATGTTCTTAAGGTATGTGTAGAATTTTCTCTGTTTCTTTTACAGGCCATGAAGACTCTCTCCTCTCTCGTTATGCCTTTGTTGAAAGGTAGTTTGGGACTTGTGGTGCCTCAATTTGCCCCCACTCCTTTGGATCTGACTTCCTTTGGAATTATTACAAGTTTCAATTGTAATCCTTATGTCATAGGATCACCTGCCATGGAGTTTCTGTATTTTGGCTTTGTAATAGATTTAGATAATTTTCTACTCTACCCACCTCATGTGCTGGAAAAAATTTTGAAAAGCTTTTGGCTTTTGTTTATAGTCTTTTTCGATCGGGTTGCCAGAACCTCATGTGCTGGGGACTTTCTATGTACTGTACGGTTGAATGAAATGAATCTACCCCCTTTCATCTAAAAAAAATAACGAATGAGAAATTGGTAATTTTTAAATTTTAATACTATTATTTTCAAATTTGGCCCTAGAGAAAGCCTTTTGGGCCTAAGATAGAAAAAAGCCTTTTGGGCCCAAAAAAGTGAAAAAAAAAATAATAATTACAAAAGCCACACTGACGTTTCTACTCGAAGCAGGACGAAGTTGAAAAAGAAGAAGTTCGAACGCCGAAAAAGAAACAAAGACACCGGAAAACCAAAAATGGCGCAATTCTGGAAACCGGGCACGGAGAAGCCTCGCCTGCTGGAAGACGAGGAAGGCGGCGTCCTCTTCCTGTCGGCGGCTGCCTCTACCTCCTCCGGTTACGGCTACGCGAGCATTGAGAAGCAGAGGCAGAGATTGCCTGTGCACAAGTACAGGACCGCCATTCTGTACCTGGTCGAGACTCACGCCACCACCATCATCGTCGGCGAGACCGGTAGCGGCAAAACCACTCAGATACCTCAGGTCTCTCTTTCTCTTTTTCTCCTCTCCTTGTTGTTGTTATTATTATTATTATAATTATTGTTTCTTTTTGAAAAAAAAAAGGTATGTCTGTGTGCTATAACCGTTATTTTGACTGTTAAATGAAGTGTTTGGTTGATGATTTGCAGTACCTCAAAGAAGCAGGTTGGGCTGAGGGTGGACGTGTCATCGCTTGCACCCAACCGCGGCGGCTCGCTGTCCAGGTGATTTTTCTGTTCCTCAGCTTATTAGTTAGTTAATTGTATTATATGATACGTTAATGCTCCTGAAATTTTGAAGAGAATCACACTTGTAAATGTCAACTTTCATGGTGTTGTTTTTCCTGTTTTTGGGAGGCAATTTTTGTTAGAATGTGTTTCTTACGACTGTATGGTGGTTGAGCAGGCAGTTGCTTCTAGGGTGGCTGAAGAGATGGGGGTCAAGCTAGGAGAGGAAGTCGGCTACACAATTCGATTTGAGGATCTTACAAATCCAGTGAGATATAGTTTCTCTTTCTTTTTTGTTTCTTTTTTTCTCCGTTTATCCCTTTAGAGGCTCCTATTTTATCCCTTCTTGATTCATAAATTCACGTTTCAAGCTGAAAATGGTGGAGAAATAAGAGTTCACATGTAGATGTTGGGTGTTTGGGGAGAAAGCTTCAATGTAGCTATTGTTTTGGTGCTTGTTTTTGCCAATAATTGGCACTCTTTTTTCCTGTTTTGCGTGGTGCAGGCTGTCACTATGATAAAATTTCTCACTGATGGCGTTTTGCTTAGAGAAATGATGGATGATCCGCTTTTAACCAAGTATAGGTATTTGTTCTTTTCTTTTTTTATTGCAAGTATTAGTTGAGTTTAAATGAATTTCTTGTAGTGTCCTGTGTCTTGCATGTGAATTGACCAATGATGTTAATGCTAGACTCACCTGCAGAATTGATTAGTTGCGAAGAATTTGGGTTTGCATTCATGTGTAGCTTATAGTCAACAACTGACGCACTTATTGTTACGAGGCCCTTATTCTTATGATCACTAAATGACGTTGAAAACTTGAACCTGCATACTATGATTGTGAGCCCAAGACTTTTGCCGTTACACAAACATTAGTCTTCATCTGCTCCTTTCTATTTTCCTCATTGTTTGTGCAATTGAGATATACTTTACATTGCATGAATTTGGTATTATTGTTTAGTCCTTCCATAACTCTATCGTCCTTGCCATGTGGTTCCTTTTTTTGTTTTTTTTTTTGGCTGTTGTAATCTTTATCCACATGTGGTATTTCAGTGTCATCATGGTAGATGAAGCTCATGAAAGATCCATTTCAACTGACGTGTTGTTAGGCCTCCTTAAAAAGGTAAAGTTTGACAGATTTCCATGGTTTTCGATATTATTCCTCAGTGACCATTCAATCTATGCTGGTAAAATGCCAGATTCAAAAACGTCGACCAGAGCTGCGGCTTATTATCTCGTCTGCTACAATTGAAGCAAAATCTATGTCTGCTTTCTTCCAAACCAGGTACTATTGTAGCGTGTTCCATGATTTGGGGATGATATCTTGCTTAATGCATTGATTTTAGCGTCCAATTCTTGTAGAAGTTGTAATTAAGGCATTATTATATTCACACATGATGCTCATTTTTATCCCTGAAAGCTTTGCACCTTCCGTTGAGGTCAGAAAGGAGCTTGTGTTTTGAAATGCATAATTTCCTGAGGAACAACTTCAGTATAGAGTTAGACAAGAGCGGATTCATAACCCTTTGTACTTAAAAGATTCTTTGGGAAAGATTTCAACTTTACCTGCTGGGACAGCTGCTTGGTGAACTATTGAACAGTGTTGTAAATAGGCATTACAAATAATAAATAAGTAAATTAATAAAAAAGGATGTTTGCATTGAGGTACTGATTCAAATATTGTGCTTCTATTATTGATTAGCAAGAGGCGCCAATCTCTGGAAACACGTGAACCTGGTCTGAGCATGGAGCCTGCAATTTTATCGGTTGAGGTATTTTTTTATTTGATATGTAAACACTGAATTATCACTGATTGAGGAGTAATATACTGGCAGTATGTTGTACTGAATATCTAATCTTTCTTCGTACTAATATCATTTTATGTTCATAACTGAAAGTGTTGTGTTTGGTCTTCTCTTTTAAAGGTTCTCAATTGTTTTTGGCTTTTTTACCTGTGCAGGGTAGAGGTTATAATGTACAGATTTATTATGTGGAAGAAGCTGTTTCAGACTACGTTCGAGCAGTTGTTTCAACTGTATTGTCAATTCATGATGAGGTACCAAAGGCTTATAGCATGACAGTTTTAATTGAACTTTTTATTGGGATTAATTTGTCAACATCTTTGTTGATCTTGATGCAATGTTCATGCATTAATAGAGGAATAAGGTAGACTGACATGTGACATTCATTCTAAAGTTATTTCTGGCGGCAAGCTTGTGTTTTGGTGTGTTGGCCCATCAAACATCATGCTTTGCTATTTATGGATACATGATAGCTTAACGTGTTAGCAAGAACTGTTGAGTATGAGACAATGCCCACGACTAATGACAAGGTAGCAATCTTGAAAGAATTAGGGGGTCAACAGTGGTAGCATGGGACCTTATAGTTGAGGATCCTTGGACATAGTTCTAGACCGAACATTTTACCTTGCCTCTAATTTTATTAAGACTCTTTGCAGAAATTGAATAAAGTGCATGAAGGTGAGGGTAAAATATGTAGACATGACTGGTCCTATTACATGATGGTTCATGTTAGATGGGAATAAAAGTTTTGTTAACATTGTAAAGCATAGTACGGAAGATTCGCAGGAAGCTAATTCTCAATGCAGTGTAAAAGTTTGTCGATAATGTCTGTAGCATTATAAAAAACGATAGAAATTGAATTAAAGTGCTTGATATCCCTTGTAAGAGTTTCTTTCTTGTCATGCCGTTCAACTGAAATATGGAGAAGAAGCCCTGGCAGGCATGTAGTTCAACTAAACATTGAAACACTATAGTTGTCAAACATGTTCCATCTTGCCATTAAAACCCTTTTACTATCAAATTGGACCACCAGTACTAAAGGAAAATCCTATAAATTTCCATCCTTTGCTGTTGTCCAAATTATATTATCTCCAAAGCACTGTAGCTTTCAAATGTATCTTATCCTCTTAGTGGTTTGGTGATATCAGAGGATAGTTATGATTAGCTACGAAGTTTAGAGCAGTAGTTTCCTCTTCCTGTACTTCTCATATGCCTGTATGAAATGTTGTAAGTTTTGTAGCAAAATGCTTAAATGATTCTCTGACATCCTGAAGGCATTGTGAAATTGCTAGAAAATCCATAATACGCCAATGTTCCTGAATATTCCTCTGAATTCTTTCATGAAATCAATTAAGTTCTTTAGTTGGTGTGATATTTGATGAAAACAGCCTTCTATTCACCACTTCTACAATAATCTGGTGTCACTGGGAGTGATATGCCTTTTAATAATTGCTAATAAAAAAATTGTTTTCCTAACAATGCTCCTGGATATTTATTGCTTAGGAGCCTCCAGGTGACATTTTAGTGTTTCTTACCGGTCAAGATGATATTGATGCTGCTGTTCAGTTGATCTCTGAGGAAGCTCGAGCTAGTGGAAAGAACTCATCAGGTGCAAAAGACATAGCATTACTTTGTAGCTTGCAGCAGATTGCATGGACATGCCCAAAGACTGTTCGTAGTAGCACATCTCTATGCACCAACATCTATATTGCTTGTATGCATATATATAAACACGTGATGAGTGAGCATGTGTGCTGTCTCCATTTCAGAAAAAATTATTTTGTCAAGTGGAAAAATGATTGCATATTCTTAAGAACAAAAAACAGGCTGCAACTCTGTTTAGAACTGTATGGCATATTCTATTCCATGGGTGGTTTTTTTTTGGACAGGGTTTTCTTGGTCAATGGTGCTGTGTTGATGTTGAACCTGAGGACCATAAATGGTTCATTGCTTCATAATCTTTTTTTTTTTTGGCTCATTCGCTTCATGCTCTGCCGAAGGATCTGGTTAATAATTATTTCACCCAGAAGTGGAACAAATTCTTTCTTTGTCTTCCTACGGGATGCATTTTGGTGATCCAACAATATTGCGTAGCAGGGCTATGATCATTGCGCCTCAGTTTTTACTTACGTTTATTAGCTCAGTGTCAAAATTGATGTGAGTTACTATGTCCAAATAAAATTAAGGAACTACTGTTTGCTTTTCAAAAATCATATGGTTCTATATTTGGATTACATGCTGTAACATCTCATTTTTACATGACACTATTAAGGAACAAATGACTGGCAGGATCAAGTGTGGCAGGATAACACATTGCTATAGTATAATAAGATTTCAGCAAATTGGAATTGATTTATTAACATCTTTTGGATTGCTTCTGTTTTAGGGTTGATTGTTTTGCCTTTGTATTCGGGTCTCTCCCGTTCAGAACAGGTTAGTGGATTGCATGGTGCTGGTAGTATTGAACTGATTTGTACAGGGCTGTTAACAAAATTTCTCTGCTCGTGTATAGGATCTGGTGTTTTCTCCCACTCCTAGAGGAAAGAGGAAAGTTGTGATATCAACCAATATAGCTGAGACATCATTGACGCTTGAGGTAGTAGCACTTGATTACAAAGTGTTCGTAATATCTGATTAGCTTTCAGCAGCACGAAGGATAGTATTGTAAACCTTTAACCTTTGTTTCATGCAGGGTGTTGTCTATGTTGTTGATAGTGGATTCTCGAAACAGAACTTCTACAATCCGGTATTTCATTTAATATAATCATTTGCCTTATGTAGATACTGTTAGGGTTGACTTCAAGTGGATCATTTGAGTTTTTGCATATCTTCCTGGTCGTTATTATCAAAGTGCTATTACGTTACTACCTAATGACCGGAGTTGCTATTTCCTTGTGCAGTATGGATTGATAAATCTATTTCCTTGTGCAATCTGTACTGATATATACACAAATGTTTTCTTTAGAATTTTGAATTTCAGTGAACGAGAAAGTGATGGATAGCTTGAATATTTTGCTTTTGGTTTATTTGGATTCTCAGGAAACTGTAATTCGTTTGACATATTAGAAAGTATTTACCTATTATCACTTGTATTTGGAGGTTATTTTATTTAATTACTTTGTTTTATTTTGTCTATTTTTCTAAACTATTTTTCCAAGCCTTTGTGAATTTCCTGTGAACCTGCATTGCATGGGATTGATTTGCTTTCATTGCGTTTAACTTTTTGTAGTTGAGTAGTGTATATATTTTATGAGAATAACTTTATGTTTCCACAATGAACAGTCTATCTTTGAAGATGGTACTGATGTTTTTACCATCATATGTCTATCTTTTCTCTAAATCACCGTTATCTACTATTTTACTATGCTCTAGATATCAGACATTGAAAACCTGGTGGTGGCACCAATATCAAAGGCATCTGCTCGTCAACGAGCTGGCAGAGCTGGAAGAGTTCGGCCTGGAAAGTGTTACAGGTTCCTAAGATACAAAACCATTTTTTCTTTCGGGAACTGTAATATGTTTGATTGGAAGAAGATTCTCAAGTTACACAGATAGGATGATGATGGAATATCTTTCTTCCAATACACAGAAAATCTCATAGCAAAACAAAATAGCTCTTCGCCCTTACTCCTCCAACTGTATAGTATTAACTGCAAGGGTTCTCTGGAATCAGCATCTAATCACACATTTTGGCAACTGCTACCAGATTATATACTGAAGAGTACTTTGCTAAGGAAATGTCAGATGAGGGGATCCCAGAGATGCAAAGATCAAATCTTGTTTCCTGCGTGATTCAGGTATGTATTTTTCTTTCTGTGTATATAAATAGTTCCTTTATAAGTCTCTTAATATTGTTTTCTGTTTCCCTAACGTTAATTTCTCTTAATAATTTCAACAATTGATGTTGCATAGGTAATCACCAATTGTCGCATCAGGACTTTGGTGTTGTAGACTCTGATTATTGTTTTTGACATTGTAGTTAAAAGCTTTGGGAATAGACAATATATTGGGTTTCGATTGGCCTGCATCTCCAGCACCTGAGGCAATGATTCGAGCCCTTGAGGTTCTCTATTCACTTGGGGTCCTCGACGACGATGCTAAACTTACTTCACCAGTTGGATTTCAAGTTGCTGAGATTCCATTGGTACATTATTCTTAGAGGTTCTTATAAATTTCTAGCTTTTGATTGTTACCTCTGTATACCTCTAGGTTGTTCCTCCTATCAGTCTGGAATAATTGATGGCTGCTTATTTGACTCAAAGGCACGCTCTACATATTCTAGCAATAGAAAGAAAGGAAAAGAAATGCATGCTTTAGAACATCTTTACAAGTTCTCTTTGCAAAGATGAAAATGAGGAAAACTTAATCCTGGTGTTGTAATGTTCCATTATTGGTTTTTCATACTGCATCTCTTCCCAAGTAGTGTCGGTGTCTATTGTGTGATATTTTCTGCTCTTTAATGGTGTTCTCCACATGTTTGATCTTACTTTCCTACAGTTTTACAAGTCAAGAACCTCAGCCTGTGGTAAATTTGAATTTACAGGACCCAATGATTGCTAAAATGATATTATCTTCAAACCAACTTGGATGTTTAGATGAGATCATTACAATTGCTGCAATTCTCTCCATTCAGGTAAGTTTCTTAGTTTCATTTTCCATACAAAAGGGGCCACAAGTTCTCCCAATATTAATGGCTTACTTTATTGCCTCAGAATTAGCCTTTAAGGTTAGAAACGTAGATTTCTAACAAAGACGAAGCCTACCTTCAAAATTCCCAAAAAGGAGGGATCCATTTATTGAATTTAAAGCTAATGCACATACATGAAGTAGTTTATCTTGTTGACTTAAAATTTAGGTTCTCTTTTATGCAGTCTATTTGGGTTTCTGCAAGAGGGGCACAAAAGGAACTAGATGAAGCAAAGCTGAGGTTTGCGGCTGCTGAGGTATTGGTTAATTATTGTTTTATGTTATTATGATTGATAACAGATCTGTCATGTGCTTTAGGTCTCAATTTTTATTTCCTTGGTGATATGAAACTCCAAGTATAGATAGCAGCTTCTCCAGATGCTAAAACCCACCAGCAAATCACGGGTTACATAGTGATCAACTGGGGATAAACCCAGGAATTTGGGCACTTACTTTTCTGCAAGATGAAAAATCTTATGCATGTGTAGCTGACCTTAATTTTACAGAAATCTTCTATTTTAACTTTCTTTGGAGCTTTTCTTTGCCATATGTTGTGTGTAGGCAATTAACAGGTTGAATATGTTCTCTATATTCTGGATAATAGGTTTGCACTGGCAACTTCATATTTAAAGATGGGTTTTATATAAAAATTTATGTAATTCTTTGACTCGTGCAGCTGTACCGTTTGCCAATGTGCTTTATTGCAGTTTTTGGTGTGATCCTTATACCATATGCTCAATCTTTGGATGCCTTGCAGGGTGACCATGTGACTTTCTTAAATGTTTATAAGGGATTTCTACAATCTGGAAAATCTTCACAGTGGTGCCACAGGAACTTTGTGAATTACCAGGCCATGGTGCGCATCTGTTCTTGCTGCCTTGAATAACTTTAGACATGATCAAATTTTCAATTTACTTTTTAATTGCTGTTGTGTATGACACCTGCTTTCTGTGTTTCATCTCCATAGGCATTTTCTATACTTCATCCATTTGCACTGTGTATTGATATTCATCTATAATGTTCTGCAGAAAAAGGTTATTGATATTCGAGAACAACTCAGAAGAGTAGCTCTGAGATTGGGCTTAGTGATAAAATCCTGTGAAGGAGATATGCAGGCAAGTCTTCTGCAGTTACTAGAATTTCGTATTCATACTCATTAAATGCGAATTTTGGATTGCATTGCTTTCTGGATATAGTTTATGTTGATAGCGTATCTACCAGTGATTCTTAGTGTGCCTGTAGAAACTGGGGGGCGGAAATTTCAAAAGTAGGAAAACTAAAACTTTAAAGAGTTTAAGGTGTATGATCTGTATCAACACCGGGCGTATACCTTTGCGGACCAATAAGACGGCACATCTTGGTCCAAATGCCATAAATGGGCTCAGACTTATTTATTAGTTGGAATGGATGCTTAATCTCAGGACAATCCTCAATGCCACTGGTGGAAAAAAAATAAAATATATCAGTTAAATTTGTGTTAGTGGTTGCCATATGAAGGTAAATTTCTTCTTGTCAAGTTTATGCGAGGTGGAGGGTTATTTCAGTCTTTGAACATTCACTGATATGTGCTCTCTAATTGATCTGATATAAATCTTCTTGTTCTTCATATGTTTGTCCTTCTCTTACCGAGAGCCCAGCACTCGTAGAAAGTAGTTGGGGAAAATATTGATAACAACGAAACAAAAACGTTAACAGTGTAGGTGCATCGACTGTGTCCACCAGGATTTCATATCTGATAAGTCTTTTCTTTTCTTTCACTGAGATGACTATTTTATACTCCTTTTGCGGCTGCTTGCAATTTCTCAGATGTTGTTTCCTGTTTTGTGGATTTCTTGGATCAGAGGAATGATCCTCAAGTTCACTTTAACTTGCTTCTGCAAAACATGCTCTTGAGTTCGGTATGTGTTTTTGCCTGGTTTCAGGCGTGTGTGCACTGAAAAGGTCATTATGCTACTACTGCTGATTCATGCTAGTCATTAATACGTTGCAGGTGGTAAGAAAGGCGGTTACAGCTGGTTTTTTTGCTAATGCAAGTCGTTTAGAAGTGAGTATTTGTGGTATCATGATTTGAAATGCTCATCAACTTCCCTTCTAGAAGTATAGAATAGATGATATGTTATCTTGCCCTCTTATTCTAGAAGAAGCTATCCCTTGCTTTTGTAGACTTTGTTGTGCTAACAAAGTTGTACTCTTCATTGTTTTGAAAGGCATACAGTCATAATGGTATGTACAAGACGGTTAGAGGTTCTCAAGAAGCTTATATTCATCCATCTTCTGTGTTGTTCAGGTTAGTAGACTGGGTGGAACATATTCGTTTATATTTAATAATGGAAAGTGTTCAAGAACTATAATCAAACTGTTGATGTGACAACATGCTTCTGGTATTAGTGTTGCTTTTGGATGGAAACAGGTTTAGGCCAATTTTTGCTATTTCTGTTGTTCTTGGAAGAAACTGGTATAGGCTAAAATGTACTTTTTGGCATTGCTGTTGTTTTCACCGCAGTGCATGTTATATGATTGAAAGGAATTTTCCCCATAACTTAGTTTAGTGATTAGTGATAATGTTTTGACGAATCAGAATCAGACCGGCAATAAAAACAGTAGAGATGTCATTTCCATTTCAAACCTTGACGCCGAAACATCCTTATTAACTGCAAATGTTTGTTCCTTTTGACAGCCATGTCTGTTTTTGTTTCTGCATTATTATTCTCTCCAGTAAGTTTAAATCTGGTCTTCCATCCCGTTCAAACCCAAACCCACAATAAATAGGCTTAGGGGTAGCAAAGACATGTTCTCCTGGAGATGTATCATTCTCCTCGTCTGTTGTTTTTTCTCCTCTTTGTAGTTGTATTTTAGCACGGTTGGTAGTGGTTGCTTCCCATCAAGTCGTGTTCTTCACAGAGCGAATCTGTCTTAAAACCTTTTTATCTTGCAGAGTTAATCCAAAATGGGTGATCTACCACTCTGTGGTCTCAACTGACCGCCGGTACATGCGCAATGTCATGACTATTGATCCTTCATGGCTGACAGAGGTTGCCCCGCATTTTTTCCAGTCGCAGCGACCAGATCCTGTTCTTCGTTAATTGCCTATTCAGTTTCTCCAAGTGGAGGTAAAGGGGTAAACAAAGCATTGTTTTGTGATCATGCCTTTCTAAGAACCATTTGTACAGATTAGTTTGTAGACTATCTCTATCATTTAAACATATCCAAGGTCTCATTACTGAAAAAAAGCATGCATTCTCCTATTTTTGACTGCCTAATATTCCATGTCTTATCAAACAGATATTCTTCACTTGACCAAACTGATACTGACTCGTTTATTTTGGGAGCAACTTTGACCCTATAACTTGTGGATTTAATTTTGCGATATATATCTGGTGACTGGTGTAGAAAAGTTTCAGTGTTCTAACCAAACATTCGTATAAAAAGCCAAAAGCATCATACATGAATTATAATTACCTTAAATATGGTCATGACACCGGTAAAATATATTTGGAGCCACACACCAGTATTGTACATCCACAAATTACAGTCGACACGTTATAGACATGATAGAAACTAGAATCACCCCAGGGAGCAAGGGGAAGAAGACAAAACACATAAGTTATAAAACATAACACGATAATCATCATGATCTCAAGATTGTTTGAAATAATGGAAGCAAAAACACGAGAAAAGGTAAAAGTTATTGTGAGAATTCATCTTAATTGAACAATTTGAGTGGGTTTCTTTGTTGTAACCAAGGGTTTTAATTTGAGCTAAAAATCACCTGCTTTACACCAAGTATCTGCAATAACCCAACGTATATTAAAATCAAATGAAATATAAAACATGAAGGAAACGTGCCGTTATCACCTTATCTCTCTTCTTAGTTCTTTCCATTTTCACCACAAACATACCTCTCAGCCTCCCTGTTTTTATTTTTTTATTTTATTTTTCTTTTCTGTTTTTCCCCTTCATCCAAAAAAAAAAAAAAATCAGAGACTGAAATTCATATACTTACATCCAAAACCACTCATACCAAAGCAGACAACCACGCTATTCAAGGTCCTTTCTCTTAAGCAACCTGAAGATTCAACATCAAACCCATGCGTAATGTTCCATCATCTCTCACATCTCTGTTGATTTATTTAAGCAGTTTACTATATCCTTTAACACATGACTGTTCTGTTCCCCACTCCACAACAAGTGGCATTTAACGTTAATCAGTGCTCTTTAGGCCCCAAAGTTCATTGGTTCTGGCTCCACCGCAGCGCACCATAGAGCTTCTTGGTGGATTATAGCAAACTCAGGTGTCACTCGAGCAACTTCGGATAGGAATTTCCATTTCCAAGACATGGTGCTAATGGGGACTTCGCTTCTCTCTTCCTCCGCTACTGCTGTGAAAAGGTCCTTACTGTTTTAGTTGTGCGAGTGGAAAAAATAACATTAATACTTCTGATTATTGCCATTACTTTGTTCTAGAAATAATTAATGTGAGAGACTAATTGGTGATCAGCAAAATAACTAACGACTAATTTCAGCATTTCCTTAAAAGCCTATAAAAAAGGGAAGACTGCACATGATGCTTCATCCACAAGCTAAGCATATCTAGGTTCTGGCTCCACCTAATTATTACGATTAATTATGTCCCTCTATCTTTCTTAAATAATTAATTTGGTCCCCTTTCCGATTTAATCTATGATTAACTGACGTAAAAATAATTAAGCATTTCTGTGGGCCCCACATATGAATCAGATCACATACCATGTAAGGCCCATATACATGCTTAAAAAATGCCAGATTAGCTAATCACCAATTAAATAAGACGAAGGGACCACATTAATCATTTAAGAGGAATAGAAGGGCATAATTAATTGCGGTTAATATAAAGTTGCTATTCTTATCATTTCGATATAGTAAGAGGAAGACCAAACATTACTTATTTTATAAAGTACGAAAAAAGAAATCTATCGTTTTCATCAAAAGAAGAAAAGCTATACCAATAGATATTGTGGAAATTTTGGCTTAAACGTAGAGAATACTAAAAGAGTCTATTACCGTTTAGAAGGGCCTATAGTATAGGTTCTGCCTAGCTAGTGCGACATGAAAGACAAGTGCTTATAAGTACAAAAATTGATAAATTAAACATCACATGACAATTATTGACATGTTACTAAGTTACTAATTGAAAAATTCGATAACTAAGGTCCTATCCTAGCAGTATTATACTACTTTATCCTTTCCATCAGTGTAATTTGTTTGGTTAACGTGAATTTGTTATATGCGCAGGTTGATATGATAAACATGTGCAAGTAGTAGGGGTTCCATTTTTTTGTCAAGTATAACTCCAAGCTTATTAATTATACGTATCAAATGCTATGAATCAGAACGGGGAAAATTTCGTGCGATTTAGGAGTCTCAGGGCAAAAACTGTTACTTGTGAGCCAGGCTATGGCTTCTTGCCTTGCACCACAAAGGTTTGGGGACAGGTCTTCCTCATAATGATGTACCAGTACATGCTGTACCTCTCAGAGAAGTATATCTCTACTGGGTCCGATCTTTTCTTCGAAATGTTTGGAACTGGTATATTTGGTGCCGGTATGTTCCAAATACTTGGCATTTTCCCACAGATACTATTGGTTCTTGGTAAGTTTCCTTTTCTTAACCCGCAGTAATTCCACATTTAAAGAACAACCCGTAGTATATATAGTCACCTAGATATCATCCAATCATAGATGGTGAAATGAAAATTAATATCATTTCATGTTTTGTACAGTGACTGCAATTTCAGTTGGGGAAGATGAAATTGCATCAGCTGCTGCAACGGTAATGGGAGTACTTGCAGGAACAACTATCTTCAACCTCACTATAATTTGTGGTTCTGTTGTTGCTTTTGGGAGCTACAACCTCTCAGAGTCCGCAACTTCATCAAAATGGAAAACCAAATTCAGTTTAAATGGTCATTCATTGTCCCTTTTTAAGTTTTAATCTTTCATTGTGAATCTGAAATAAGCCTCTTTCATTCAAAAAAATCCATATGAGTTGAAACACAAGGAACTATGCAGGTTATGGAGTAAAAACAGACATTGAAACCAAGTTTACTGCTAGAATCATGCTGCTGTCCATGCTTCCATTTCTGTTGCTTCAACTGGCAAAAGTTTTGGATTCGGATTCACAGACAAGAGTTGTAGTCCTCGTTACTCTCATTCTCACATCAGTTTTCCTCTTAACTTACTGTCTCTATGAGGTAATTATATGTCTAACGCCAAATTCTTAACCCGTAGTACTCCTTTAAAACATTTCAAGAATAACTTCTTTTATACATGATGGTATTTATAATTAAAACTACAAATTTCTAAACTGCTTCGGTTCTTTTGCCTGTGTATAATGTGGTACATAAATTTCATTAGTTCAAGAATGTAGTATCAACTATCATGTGCTGTAACAGGTTCTCCGGCCATGGATGCAAAACAGAAGACTCGAATATTTGATGCGCAAACATTTGCGGGAGAGACTACTCCCTGTTCTCTGTACCCAAGAAGGAAAGCCAGACGATGCCAAGATCAGCGCGTATGATATACACACACACACACACACACATATTCATCCGTATGTCTAAAAGATGTGCAACATTTTTCATTAGTGATTCTCTTTTGTGCAGACTATTTGACACGCTTGACCAGAACAACGATTTGCTAGTATCTGCTGATGAACTGAGATCACTGATACTTGGAATACACGTAGATGATGTTGGCTTGGACGTAGATGATGTGGTCTCCAAAGTGATGTCAGAATTTGACATTTCTGGTGACAATTATTTAAGCAAGACAGAGTTTGTTCAAGGGATATCAACCTGGCTCAGCAAGGTGGATCCTGCAGCCAATGGTCGAAGTAGAAAGGGGAAGAAATTGCCTAACAGCAATTCAAAGGTATACACTTATATGAGTATCAAATGTTAAATACTGTACCAAACTGCAATCTAATTGGCTGATTATCAATATGGCAGGGAAGTTCTGAAGAACATCATTGTAAGGTGACTAAAACTGCCTGGAGGAGCTACACCAAGGCCTCTTTATATATCTTGCAAGGAACTGCTATCACTGTTCTGATTGCCCAATCCTTAATCCAAACCGTCCAATCTTTCTCCGCGGCTATAAATATACACTCTTTCTTGGTGTCATATTTTCTGATACCTTTGGCTTTGAACGCTAGATCTGCATATAGGGCAATAAGTTCTGCCACAGATAAGTCAGAAAAGACAGTCTCTTTGACACTTTCTCAGGTTCGTCTTGCAGTTCTTCGAACTTGATAATTATACCTTCAATCATTCTAGATGGTGCTTACCATTCTGTGTCACATGTATAAAGTATAAAGTCATGGCCTACTTTCTGATACTTACTATATATATATCAAGCATACATTGTTCTGGTTAATTTGATAGATGAACATAATTGATACTTATGACGGGATTAAAAAGCTAAACGACTCAGTATTTGCAAAATGCCTGCATATCTGTATTCACATAGTCAAAGAGAGAAAAAAGTGTAAAAAAATTTACTAATTTATAACTTTTAAATTGACAGTTTTGGAATGATTGTCTGCAGATATATGGTGGAGTATTCATGAACAATGTCATGAGTTTAATCATCTTCTTAGGGCTCGTCTACGTGCGACACTTGTCTTGGGATGTCTCGGCTGAGATTCTGGTTGTTCTTGTTATTTGCAGCGCCATGGGCATCTCTGCTAGTTTCACTTCCATATTCCCATTCTGGTCTAGCATTGTAGCATATGCACTATACCCCATATCTCTAGCATTGATTTATTTTCTAACCACTTCTTGTGGATGGGATTATATAAGCTAGATAGTTATAGTTGATAAGTGTTTGAACAGTAATCAAGTGATTATTATCTGTGCTTCAGATGTTTCTGTGCCTTCTGACTAGGAATGTTCTTATCTGAGTTTTTAAACTAGAAGCACCGTTGAAGCTTATATTTGTGCAACAAATTTATTGATGTTAACTTGATATGTGCCTATAGCTAGAGCAGCTGATTGTATCTCTTAAATGGCTTGAGCGCAGCAATGGCCATCTACTGGTAAAGATTTGAATCCTCGTAATTAAATTTTTATTTCCAGCCTCAAAGGAGATTAGTGATTTTTCTGATCCAGCGGAAAAGGGAAAATTTAGTTTATTCTTAACTCCATTCTAAATCTAATAATTTTATCAATCAATTTCCTTAAGGTTAGGGAAAACAAATATGCATGTGCCCATGTTTAACTAATTAATATTCCACAACTTTATATGCTCTTGCATTTTCTTTTTTAAGAGCGCTCTAGCTGGGGAAATTTGTAAAATGATACTCCTTTTTTACTTGAAACGACTGCCATCTTTTTTTTTTTGGAATAATAGGAGGAGAAAAGGAACAGGTTACAACTGTGAAATGAAAGCACCATTTAAGACTACCATCAGCGCTCTAGCTAACTAACATCAGCGCTCTAGCTAGCAACCATATGCTCCCATTTTATTCTAAAAAAATTATACTCCTTTTGTTACTGCTAAAAAGTAATCCCTGACCATCGTATTTCCCTTCTCTTTTTTTTTTTTTAAGTAAAACTATTCAAAATGATTAAACAAGAAGAAGAAGAGAATAACAAAGAGCTAGATTGTAACAAATCTTTCTCATTTTCTTAAACCAAGTTCTTCTCCTCTGGCTTGCCATAATGCTATTTGCAATATTGCACTTCAGGGTTTGGTAATATTTTGACAGATCATAATATATAAGAACATTGCACTTCAGGATTCGGTAATATTTTGACAGGTCATAAGAAAATTTATCCAATTAACCTGACAAAAAGCTCTGTCAGGGAATCATTTCTGAAATCATGTTTCCAGTATACTTAAAGTACGCACGTGATCCCATTTCTCACTTTTTTCCTCTGCTGGTACTTGCTTTTGGACTGAGAATTGAAAGGATTGATCTCAGTTAACTCTTTTCCTATATGAGTTCATTTATTTGTCTCTCATAAAGAGAAGAGGTCAATAATTGTACTGCTTCATTAACTTTGCATGACTAATATTGACGACTCACTGCTATGCCAACCTTTGCATGACAGGTTTATTATGGCTTCTCTAGCCACTTTTTCTAGCTTTGTTTGCAGATATAACACAGACATGGAGGGTTCCAAGATTATGGAAATTTAAAAGGTACCATAAAACCGAATACCTAAACCCTGTGATGTCCTAGTCTATAGAATTGAACGACGAATGCAAAAGATAAGAAGAACGTCAAGTCTATTAACAACCCAAAACATACCATCAACATATACTTTCAGTTTTTAAGAAGCTGATGAGAAACTAGGTTCAGTGACTATTTCTTGCATCCTGGGATTACTAATCTTTTCTTTTCTTTTCTTTTGTTAAATGTGATTTTCTGGATATTGTATGTGTATGTGCAGGTTGTGATGATGCAGCGTTTTGGAAGTAGGGTCTCCATATCAGATGGTTTGGATCAGAATGGCCAATCCAATAGTGAAGTGCTTACCAGTCTCAAGAGAGCAACTGTGACTTGTGAGCCAGCCTTTGGTTTCTTGCCTTGCACCACCCAGGTTTGGGGACAGCTCTTTCTGGTGGTTGTCTACCAGTATCTGTTGTCCCTTTCAGAGAAATACATTTCCAGTGGGTCCGATCTTTTCTTTGAAATGTTTGGATCCGGTGTCTTTGGTGCTAGTATGTTCCAAATACTAGGCATTTTCCCACAATTATTGTTGGTTCTTGGTAAGTTTTCCTCTCTTTTTTCTTCTTTTTGTCTTGTTTTTCATTTTAGCAATCATCTAATTTCTTTTTTTTTTTCAGATAAATTGAACAGTAAAATTTTAGTAAACCTTTTGTGCTTTTGACATAGATTCTTTTTAGTTCAAATACTGCCAGAATTGTTGTTTCACTTGAAATACAGCTAGCTCATAAGGAAAAGAAAATAAACAAATTTTTCTTCTCCAATTTATAAAAACCATATGATCTAAATTTATTATTTATTCTTTCTTTCTGTTTTAAAAGTTGGCAAGTTAAATTCTATAACTATTACTGTTTGCAAGTTCTAAATTGAAGATGTATACCATTCATCCAAATTTTTCTCAAAATCGATGTGTTATACTTTTTATATGCAATCATAAGGGTTTCATTTAAAAATTATACATATAAAGCTGAGTTTAAAGCATAAACCAGATGATGTTCTAATTTATCTTGTCTCCTAGATGTCAATAATTAGTCTTTGACAGTCAAATAAAACAGAGATCATTTCGTGTTTGTTACAGTGAATGGAATTTCTGTTAGTGAAGATGCTATTGGATCAGCCCTGGCAATGGCAATGGGGGTACTTGCAGGAACAACGATCTTGCACCTCACCATAGTTTGTGGTTCTGTTATTGCTTTTGGGAGCTACAATCTTTCAGACTCTTTAACTGCATCAATTTCCAAAACCAGATTCAATTTAAATGGTTATAATTTTTCCTGGCTGATAACCAATTCAATTAGAATGCAGAACAAGTACATTATTCAAGAAAATGAATATCTTATATATTTCTGCTGGAACCGAGTGAACTATGCAGGGTATGGAGTAAAAACGGACATTGAAACCAAGTATACTGCTAGAATCATGCTTCTGTCGATGATTCCATTTCTGTTGCTTCAACTGGCAAAAGTTTTCAATTCAGCTTCACAGACAAGAGTTGTAGTCCTTGTTACTCTCATTCTCACATCACTCTTCCTTGTAACTTACTGCACCTACCAGGTAAGGGTTGAAGGTCTTGAATTCGAATGAGAGTACATGTATTGACAATGTCTTTGAAACAGAAAATTTACCAGTTATAGCACTTGAAGTTATGTTTCTCCTCTGCTTCAATAGCAACATCATCAAATAAAAACAAAACACATAGTGCTTGAAATTCACAAAATTGGGAATGTCTTATAAGATTGTTAAAGAGACTGTGGTCCTCTTTTGTATGCATGTCTCTGGTACAGCTATAAATCCTGTAAATCACCATTGTTAAAAGATCATATTTTCTGGAACAGGTATTTCAGCCATGGATGCAAGAGAGAAGACTTGAATATTTGATGCATAAATATATAAAGAAAAAACTACTCCCGGTTCTTTGTGACCAGGATGGAAATCCCAGTGATGCCAAGATAAGCGAGTATGATAGATTTTCTGTTCTACATATTCAGGGTCTCTACCATATATGGATTCTGGACATACCATGTTTTTGCAGCCTGAATTTTTCTTTTTGATCTTTATCCATTTCATTTGGCAGACTGTTTGACCAAGTTGATCGGAACAACGATTTGCTAGTTTCTGCTGATGAACTGAGATCACTGATGCTTGGAATACACATACAAGATGTTGGCTTGAACGTAGATGCTGTGGTGTCAAAAGTGATGACAGCTTTTGACATTTCTGGTGATTCTTACCTGAGTAGGGCAGAATTTGTTCAAGGCCTATCAGACTGGCTTCAGAAGATTAGTCCTACCTTCAATAGTGGAATTCAAAGCCGGAAATCTAGCAGCAATTTGAATGTATATAGTCATCCAATGCTGATTGCTGCATGCTTTAATAATATGTTGAATCGAACCATGCAGTGCTTGATTACTGATTCCCATGGCAGGGAAGTCATGATCCTGAAGATCAACAGAGGAGAACAACTCTTGCTACCTGGAGGAGCTACACCCAGGCTACTTTTTTAATCCTTCTAGGAACAGCTGTTGCAATTTTGGTTGCACAATCTTTACTGCAGACAGTCCAAGCTTTCTCGGTTGCTATAAAGATACCCTCTTTCTTGGTATCATACCTTGTGATACCTTTGGCTTTGAGCTCTAGACAGGCATATAGAGCAATACTTTCAGCTAGAGAGAAGACAGAAAAGACAGTCTCTTTGACGCTTTCTCAGGTTTATTGCTTCAATGTCTTTCATCGTGTTCTTTTTTAGCTGTTATTGTACCACTACTCATCCTGAAAGAAAGAAACTATGGTTTGATGATAGCATTTACACACTATTGAGCTGACACTTGAAATGCTTTTCTGCAGATTTATGGTGGAGTTTTCATGAACAATGTTATGGGTTTAGTCGTCTTCTTGGGGCTTGTTTATGTGCGACACTTGTCATGGGATGTCTCGGCTGAGATTCTGGTTGTTCTTGTCATTTGCAGCTCCATGGGCTTCTCTGCTAGTTTTACTTCCAAATTCCCATTCTGGGCTAGCATTATAGCATATGCTCTATACCCAGTTTCTCTTGGACTGATCTATATTCTTACTACTTTCTGTGGGTGGGGTTAAGCTAGTTATGAACATAACAAGAGCATTAACCATCCTTGTACTAGACATATCTATCCCTTCAAACTGGTATTTTAATGTCGTAAAATAAGATCAGACTAGCCTCTGATTGTATCTCTTAAATGGCTGGAGGGCAGAAACTCCAATCCACTGTGTTTAGGCTTCACATCCGCCTATGTTTTACCTGTGTACTACTAATTTACGATAATATATGTGGCTGCGGATGATAAATTTGGCCTTTTAGTTGGATCCAACCAACTGGAGAAGTCATTTAGCATTATATTCATAAGCATATGTTTAAATCTTGTTTCCAACTAGCAATTTGCAGATTAAAGAATTACAAGCTAGGTATGATGTGATTGAATTATCTTGGCTGCACAATCGTGAGCCTGTTGCAATATATTTATAGTGCAGAGTACAAGTGTTGATGATACTACACAAGAAGACTTTGAACAGAACTATACAATCGTGTACAACAAGTAGTGAAACACTAAGTCTTAGGAGGAGACAGATCAGATGCTATTGTTTCGTGATGAACCTTATCAGTTGCTGATGTCTTGGTACAGGATGTATCTTGTGTTGATGTCTTGGTACAAGATGTATCTTGTGCTAACACTCTCCCGCAAACTGAACCGGGAGTAGAACTGAGGTTAAGTTTGGTGCGAAGAGAAGAGAAACGGTGAGCTGCTAACGACTTAGTCAAAATATCCGCCAACTGGTCTGCACTGTGTAGAAACTTGACTTGCAACTGCTTGTTGGCAATCTGATCCCGCACAAAGTGGTAGTCCAAAGCAACATGCTTTGTGCGTGTATGCTGAACGGGATTGTGGCTGAGGTACGTGGCACCGATATTGTCACACCAAAGAACTAGTGTGGTATGCAGGATTCCTAACTCACCAAGCAGAGACTGAACCCAAAGAAGCTCAGCACTACCGTCTGCCAGAGCTTTGTATTCAGCCTCAGTGGATGACCGCGCAACTGTGCGTTGTTTTCTCGAAGCCCAGGAGATCAGATTCTTGCCTAGAAAAACAAGGTACCCAGCTGTGGACTTGCGGTCATCAATATTTCCTCCCCAGTCAGCATCCGTATAGACAGAAAGAGAGGAGTTGGAGATACGATGCAGCTGCAGTCCATGATGCATTGTGTGCTTCAGATAACGCAGTATGCGTTTAACCGCCGTGTAGTGTTCGTCAGTTGGATTTTGCATGTATTGGCTGACCTTTCCAACTGCAAACATTATATCTGGGCGTGTAATACCCAAGTACTGGAGGGAACCAACAATATGACGGTATAGAGTAGGGTCTGAAAATGGGTTGCCTCCTGCCTTCTGCAACTTTACGGACGTGGAAGCTGGTGTGTGAAGAGGTTTGCAATCAGTCATCCCAGAATGCCGCAACAATTCTTGAATATATTTTGTTTGTGTGAGCAGTATGCCTGCAGCATTGTAATGTACTTGAACTCCAATGAAATAATTTACTGCTCCCAGATTCCTGATAGAAAACTCAGTCCCCAGTTTTTCAAGTAAATCATTCACAAAGGTTTTGTGACTACCTGTGAGCAATATATCGTCAACATACACCAGTACATAAGTAATAATGTTGCCATGGCGATAAACCAAAAGTGATGGGTCTGCTCGTGAAATAACAAACCCAAGACCAAGAAGATAATCACTCAACCATTTGTACCATGCGCGAGGAGCCTGCTTGAGCCCATACAGAGATCGTTGCAATTTGCAGACATACGTTGGTTTGTCCTTGGCAACAAATCCTTGAGGCTGAAGCATGTAGAAATCTTCAGCAAGGTTTCCATGCAAAAAAGCATTCCGGACATCCAATTGATGAACCGGCCAATGTTTCGTTAGAGCATAGCTGAGGACCACCCGAATCGTGGTTGGTTTAACCACTGGACTGAAAACTTCCTTGTAATCAACCCCTTCACGTTGATGATAACCTTTGGCCACAAGACGGGCCTTATACCGTTCAAGTTCACCATCTGCTCTAGTTTTGATCCGGTAGACCCATTTATTGCCGACTACATTCATGGAGGGATGGTAGGGAACCAGCCGCCATGTGTTGTTCCGGATCAAGGCATTAATTTCATCCTCCATAGCCACACGCCATTCTTTGTATTTGGATGCTTCCGTGTAGCTGGTTGGCTCATGGTTCTGTTTGTCCTGCATTTGAACAATATAGTTTGAAGGAGAATATCTAGTGACTGGTTTCGGATGTGAACGAAGAGTCATTCTTGGTGGTGGAGAAGGACTAGAACTGGACGATGAAGGAGAAGAGGAAGATGACAAGGGTTCATTATTTGAGAGATTTAATCCTGCCACCGGAGAGTCAAGTTGTCTGCGAGAAATAATAGTGGAAGTGTTTTGAGGAAGAGAAGGTGGACTGGTAGTGAGTGAATGAGATGGAGAAGATTGAGTGTGAATAGGTGTCTGTGGAGATGAAGGCTCATGCGGTGTAGGAGATAAGGTAGAGGAACCAGGAGCAGGATAAGTAGTGGAGGAGGATGTGGAAACTACCTTTGTATCCGGGAAGAAAATGGAGAGTGGCACCGAGACCCATTGCGTGGTGGTGTTGGTTTGTTCATGTGCAGGTGGTGCTATTGTAGAAAAAGGATAAATATGCTCATAAAATCTAACATGTCGGGCAATATATAGACGTTTGGTTTTGTAATCTAGACACCTATAACCTTGATGATATGTGCTATACCCTAAGAAAATGCATGGAGTAGATCGATATGCAAATTTGTGTTTATTATAATCTCTTAAATGAGGGTAACATAGACTGCCAAACACTCGCAAAAAGGTGTAATCAGGATCACGTTTGAATAACTGCGAATAGGGACTCTTATTACCCAATATTTTTGTAGGCATGCGATTAATTAAAAAAACAGCTGTGTCAAACGCATAATGCCAGTAATGAAAGGGGACTTGTGCTTGTGCCATTAGTGTGAGACCTGTCTCTACAATATGCCTATGACGCCTCTCAATGGAGCCATTTTGTTCATGGGTGTGGGGACTCATAACTCGGTGTTTGATGCCACACTGCTCAAAAAATGTATGAAGTTTTCTATATTCCCCACCCCAGTCTGTTTGTATCATTTTAATGCGAGTGTCGAACTGGTTTTCAACTTGCAATTTGAATTTCTTAAAGACATCATACACATCCGATTTTCTTTTGATTGAAAAATACCATAAGAATTTACTATAATCATCCAAAAAAGTAACATAATATTTGCTGCCATCAGCACTTAAATAAGGGGAAGGCCCCCAAACGTCACTAAACAGCAATTCTAAAGGAGAAGATGCACGATGCAGGCTAGAAGCTAAATGTAAACGTGTGGATTTGCCTAAAGGGCATGCAAGACATGAAGAAACTGAACTACATGATGCAATAGGTAGTCTGAAAGTCTTTATTATGTGATGCTGAATCTGAGAGTGTGGATGTCCTAATCTTCGGTGCCAAACGTCTTCTCCAACCCGGACGATAGATAGTGCTTGTGGAGTGGTTGTTGTGGAAGTGGGAGAGAAGACATACAGACCACCTTTACTCTGGCCTGTAAGCAGTGTGGTCTTGTTGACCTGATCCTTGACAAAGAAACAATCAGGATGGAACTCAAAAAAGACTTGATTATCATGTGTAAATTGCTGGACAGAGAGCAATGATTTAGTGATAGTGGGGACATGTAAGGCTTGTTTAATGAATAAAGGACGAGTAGTAGTAGAAAGAAAAGAATTACCAGTACCAGAAACATGCAGTTCATGGCCATTTCCAACTTGCACCGAATCATTACTAGAATACTCAGAGTAGTTGTGAAGACTATGGTGATCCGGTGTCACATGGTGACTCGCACCTGTATCCGGGAACCATTGATTGGAAGAGTACGGATGTTGAGAAATAGTGTTCACCGTGGGGGCATTAGAAGGAACCCGTTGATAACATGTGTGGGCAGTATGCCCAAATTTAGTGCATAATTGGCACCAGGGACGATTGTTGTCATTGTTGCGTGGCCTTGAATCATGCTGAGTCCGGAAAGAGCCTCTGTTATTTCGCCCCCGTCCTCGTCTGCCGCCGCGACCACCCCTAAAATTGGATGGGGTTGGATTGCGCTGAGCCATATGAGCAGTTGGGGTGACAGTAAGAGCCAGATCCTTGACTGGTTCGGATGATGGATTGGGTTCAAGAGAGAGAGCTTTCATGAGGTCATGGTGAAGAAACTCATAATTCATGAGGACACCTTGAAGTTCTAAAAAAGAAAATGGCTCTGGTCGTGCTGTGACAGTGGTTGCAAAGGTCTTGATGTCAGGCTGGAGACCACGGACGACATTGATCTGAAAATCCATGGGTGAAAGAGCTTGTCCACTGGCGGCAAGCTCATCAGAGAGCCTTTTGGCTCGGTTCAAGTAGTAGAGAACAGACTCATCAGGTCCCTGTGTGATCTACTGCAAGGCTGTATGAATGGCCATACGCCGTGTCTGATTCGGCGATGCAAGTGAGGACTCCAAGGCATCCCAGGCCTCCTTGGAGGTATGCTTTCCAACAACATTAGGAAAGACTTCTACAGTGAGGGAAGAATTTATTATACTAAGAATCGCTTGATCCTGTTGAACCCACTGATGAAAAGCAGGATTCTCCTTAGGAGCACCACCATCCGGACCTGCAATAATAAAGGGTGGACATGGAGATCGTCCAGTAACATAACCAAGGACACCTTGGCCAGCAAGATAGGGTTCAATCTGAGCCCTCCAGAAGACATAATTGTTATGGTTGAGTTTGATCGACACAAAATTGTGCGAGTTTTGGAGTGGCTGAAAAGTTGCTGCAGATGCAGCAGCAGTAGGTGTAGCGGGGAGAGATCCAGTGGTGTTACTGGAAGAATTCAGGGATGGCTCAGTTGACATGCTTGAAAAAAAAAAGAGAGGCAAGAAGTGTTTATGCGGTTAAGCGTGTAGGCTCCGCTACCATAAAGAATTACAAGCTAGGTATGATGTGATTGAATTATCTTGGCTGCACAATCGTGAGCCTGTTGCAATATATTTATAGTGCAGAGTACAAGTGTTGATGATACTACACAAGAAGACTTTGAACAGAACTATACAATCGTGTACAACAAGTAGTGAAACACTAAGTCTTAGGAGGAGACAGATCAGATGCTATTGTTTCGTGATGAACCTTATCAGTTGCTGATGTCTTGGTACAGGATGTATCTTGTGCTGATGTCTTGGTACAAGATGTATCTTGTGCTAACACAGATTTTGGCAACAAAAAATTGCCAGTACTCCTAGAAAAGTTGTTATTAGGACCCAAGAGAAATTAACATAAACTCGTTTATTATCGAGAATAGAAGTGAAATTCACATATACATGGTGTAAAACATACAGGAACTGCCAAGACAACACACACAGAAAGACCGAGAAAACTCCTAGACCTCCTTCTTAATAGACGAACTATATCCAGTTTGATCATCATAGTATTTAGACCACAACATGACTCCACCATACTTTTTTGATTCCTTAACCGCAAGGAGGACATCAGAAGTCAGATCAGGCACCGGAATGAAGCCACTTCCTGCAGCCTCAGAAGCTGCAGGTAATCCCAAGAATATCTTGGTGGCTGGAACCAGGGAAGTCCAGTTCCTCCAAGCATGTTCAAGATTGCTAATCTCACCAGAGGTGTATTGGCAAGGAGGGTTGTTGTAGAATTGGACCCAAACATAATCGAAAAGGCCAGTCTTGAGTGCAACACCCAGTGAAGCATCAGGAAATGGACATTAAGGAGCTGCAGTTAGGTACACTTTCTTCTTGCCTTGCTTGCTATATCCTGAAAGATACCTTGCAAGATCGTCCCAGTAAAGGCCTGTTCCTCCTTCAATGTCGAAATCGATCCCGTCTAGGACAGCAGGGCCGAGAGGACGAAAAGAAGATTGTTGTCCCCCCAAGAAGTTGTTCCAGAGGTAAGCTGCTACTTGCCTGGCATCATCAGGGGATTCCAGGGAATAGCTACCCGCACCTCCTCCAATGGAGAGCATCACCTTAATGCCTCTGGCCTGACAAGATGTTATGTTAGAGCTTAAGCCCGTGCATCCCTTGCTATAGGGATCACAGTGACCAGCAAGATTCATCATTGGATTTCGACCAGCCCCGAAAGTTGCTAGGAAAGCTATGTTCACAAATTCATAGTTTCCTGTGGCACAAGTCTCTTCCAATGTTCCTTCATTTCCATTCTGACCCCAGTAAATGGCAATGCCGCCAGCGTTTGAGCCAATTGCTAGCATTAGGACTGCTAAGACGAGGGATTGCATCAAATTTGCTATCTGCATTGCCATTTTATGATCGCTCTTGGCTGGTCTCTACTAAATATGTAAAATGTTCTGCTAACTTTGTCTTGAAAATGTTGGAATAGTTATGGCCTGTATATATAGTAGACTATGAAACATTTTGGAATGAGTGACACTTTGTGTTTTTGCTCGGTGTGCCTTATCAGTCACTCTATTATTACAAGGGATTAAAATCGCAAACAAGGGATTTGGCATCATGCAAATGGATTATCTGAAAGGTGTCCATTACCTCTTGTCCATTGCCTTAACTATGGTAGTGTATGTCAGAGAGGTCGCTGTCAAAGTGCAATTTCCTAATTTTAGAAAGAGTGGAAACTTTGTAATCTTTTGGAACGTGGAGAGAAATTCGAAAATCCATTGCTATCATCGTTTTTCTTCCTGCCTTTTACATTCTTGTAGTGAACTACAACACCACTGGGAGACACACCCATTAGGTACGTGACGCGGGCCAAATCCGGATTAGTCGATACAAATAGAAAACAAAAAGAATTAAGTCCATCAATAGCAGCGGCCGGTAATCGAGCTGAAAAATACTTAAACACCTATCATTACCTTTCATTCCAACTTCCAGGGGCGACTAATATCATATACCTGTTTTCCTTAATCGTTTAATTTGGTTTTAGATTTGGGAAAGCCATGGGTCAAGAAAATAATTTGAATTAATTAAATAAATATGTAAAATAATCCATTTTCTAACATAGAAAATTTGCATTCATTTGTCAAAATCTTTACAGAAGGATAAAAAAAATTAGGCTAAGCCGCTTATAATCTTTATATAGGCAAAATAAATGCCTACAATTCAGTGTCTAGGCTTAGGTGACGCGTATGGCATATGTTTAGTGGGTGATAGAATTCTAGTAGCGGGTGAAATAGTTGTTGTTGCCGTCTACCTATTAAGCGTAGGACTCCCTCGGTACTGTGACCCTAGACAGTATCCTCCTCAAGGCCTGCAATTAAGAGGTAAATAAATTATTCTATTGTTATTTTACGTACTTGGGAATGTATGGAGAAAAATAAATGTTTTGTTAGGAGAAGAATAAAAATGATGCAATTTTTTAAAGGTGTTGAGACATTAAGCCTAAATTTGCACATTCATAAGCTGATCTCCTCTATTGCAAGTCATATAATTCCTTATTCGGCTTTGTGGTTAATTTAATGGCTAATGAACATCTGGTCAGTGATCTCCAGTGAAGAAAATGTGAAGTGCTCTTCTCTATGCCAAAAGTAATTCTTCCCTTTTTTTTTGGTGGCAAGTGGCAACTTATTTCTTGTATATACATAGTACATCTTTCTAAAAAATACCAGATATCTCATATTACATTATATGCCAAAAGTAGCTTTCATTTTGTTCTTTTTCTATATATATGGTGGCAAGTTGTTCCTCATCATATATAGTACATCTTTCTTTTTATAAAATGCCAAGTATCTCATGTTATTTTCTTATTAAAAAAAATTAACGAGAAAGTACAGCTAAAATTAATTTATAAAAGAAAAAACTAAAAGAGAAGCTAGCTAGTAATATAAGCCTTGAATTTTTACCTTGGGAGAGGGATAAGTGATGCTATCATGCCCCCTTGAAATGCCATGAACAATGACCTTATATTTGGAATTCAGAAAATGACAACCAAATCAAGATAAGCTTAATTTATTACGGATTATGCTAACTTTCTGTTTGTGATGAACGAGGACTACCCAACCTTTGTTCTTATATAACATTTTCTGCAATTAATAATCCAAATATTCTTCAAGATTACGTTTTAAAGTTCCAGATTCTCATAGATATTGAATGTAATGAAAACGTGCTCTTCTTTTAACTCTTTCAAGGTTATGTTTTAATATTCAAGACATATTGATATATTTTTCTTGAAACAAAATGTTTCCTTCTCATAATGGTATTGATTATAGAAATAGAAAAGAAATTTCAAATTTACAAGCAAGCTCCACGCCCTCTAATTAATTTGCATGATAAAGCTACTTGACCACAAGTCCATGAATGAAGAGATCCCCAAACAAAATGAAATTAGATAAAGTAGAATAGAGAGAGAGAGATGGCTCGAAAACAAGTCTGGAAGATCACCAAAACCAGTATCCAAAAACTGGGATAAATTGGTCCAATATGGCAAGCAATTATTTAAAAATGAATATGCAAACAAGGTAATAAACAAAGGACAACAGCAAAGAAACAGGAAAACATTCACATACATTCTGCATTCAAAAATTCCGGCTACGTGAAAGCACCATATTCTTTGAAATTGCAGGGCACGGCAGCATGAGCCAAAGTGATGGTAAAGGTAAGTTGTGAATAGGAATTTGAAAAAAAAAAACATTAAAAGCAGAATTAGTCCCATCCTCCACTATATAAAGCCCAAGTTTCTGCAACCTTGATATATACTTGCAATATCAGAGTAGAAAACTAGCTTAATCAAAATAGCACGATCAGCAATCATGTTAATACCAATAGCGACCTTGGCGTTTCTACTGCTAGGAATTAGTACTTCTGATGCGGGTGGCATTGCAATCTACTGGGGTCAAAATGGAAATGAAGGAACCTTGGCAGAGACTTGTGCCACAGGCAACTATGAGTATGTAAATTTAGCTTTCCTTACAACCTTTGGAAATGGTCAGACACCTATGATGAACCTTGCCGGCCACTGCGATCCATATAGCAATGGCTGCACTGGCTTGAGCTCCGACATAGAATCATGTCAAGCAAAAGGCATCAAGGTGATGCTTTCTATTGGAGGAGCTTCTGGCAGCTACTCCCTGGCTTCCCCTGAAGATGCTAGGCAGGTTGCTACTTACCTGTGGAACAACTTCCTAGGAGGAAAATCATCATCTAGGCCGCTGGGGCCGGCTGTTCTAGACGGGATTGACTTTGACATTGAAGGAGGATCAGGCCTGTACTGGGATGACTTGGCCAGGTACCTTGCAGGGTATAGCAACAAAGGTAAGAAGGTGCATCTAACAGCAGCTCCCCAGTGCCCATTCCCTGATGCCTGGGTGGGAAATGCCCTCAAGACAGGTCTTTTCGATTATGTCTGGGTCCAATTCTACAATAACCCTCCTTGCCAGTATGCTTCAGGGGAGGCTACCAATCTTGAGGATGCATGGAAGCAATGGACTTCGGCTATTCCAGCCACCAAGATCTTCCTAGGTTTGCCTGCCTCTCCCCAAGCAGCAGGTAGTGGATACATTCCGGTGCCTGATCTCACATCAACTGTGCTTCCTGCCATTAAGGATTCTGACAAGTATGGCGGTGTGATGCTGTGGTCCAAGTACTATGATGATCAGAGTGGATACAGTTCCTCAATCAAAAATGATGTGTGAGACATTTCAGTCACCATCTGTTGTATTTGCCAAGTTCCATATTGGCCGAGGTTATGATGTATCTATCCATCTCTCGTATACTATATATATGTACATTTCATATGAAATTAATGCACTCTTCTTTTATTGATATTATTGACTATGTAGTGATGACTCCCCTGAAGTCCCCTCTTTATTGATATAATTTTCAAGTAGAGTCTTGTGTTTGGAGTACTTATTCCGAGGGATTGACATTTCTTGAAAATTTACACCTAGAAGAAAATCTTCACCATTAACAAGAGGAAGAAACAGATGGAAGTCCATTAATTTTTGTACCATTCTAGTGTTAATATCATCAACAGAATGAACTGTACCTCAAAATTCCTTAAAGCTAGCAAGAGTTGCATATCCCCCAAATTTCCTTGGGGAAGACAGGAGAACCAGCCGAGTGGGCTGGGTTTTGAATATGTTATTTTGGGCTTAGATCTTGACGACGTTATTGGGCTTTATCGGACCTGCGAGGTGGTTGTATAGTATGTAGCGAGGGAGGGAATCCAACGGCTTTGATAGGGAGAACCTGATCGGGACAGATGGAGGCGCGACGCGTCATAACAAAGCTGAACTGAACCTTCTCGAAGTCCTATTTAAAGGAAAGAAGACAAGACACATATACAAATTATAAATAATAAAGACAACAAATACATTTCCTAAAATCAAAGTCCTCCTTTTCTATTCCTGTTGAGTTTACTACCAAACTTTCCGACCAAAGCCACACAAAGGTTTCTGTTCTGTCTTCTCAGGTATTCAACTCATCCCTCTCTATCCTTTTTCCCTTTTTCCTTTTTCATTTTTAATTCATATCGATTCATAATATGATGATATGATGAGTGATTCATTAATTGGCTACTCTTTCTGTGTTTCGCTGTTCATGGATCGATATCAGTTTCCTTTTTAATTCATTTAGGATACTGAAGTAGTCATGCTCGTTGTGGGTAAAATTAATTAAACAGATCGAAACGTGTTCTTCATCAATTAATCTATTGAATTTCTGTGTGCATCTTTTATTTTAAAAAAAAAAATAAAAGAACACTGACTTTTGAATTACAACAACTAGACAGAGCTGGAAGAGAAATTATCATTAGCGAAGTCAATAACTCTTTTTTGTTTATCCCTCTCCATCGGTTTTGCCATTTTGTCCTTTCAAGGCTTACATGGTAGATTCATTAATTAGTTTTGTATTTGTTCATTGTTGTTCTGGTTGCAGGTTCGGATATCGGGTTGTGTTATGATGAGGGGAAGGAGCTACAGTTACAGCCCCTCACCCCCAAGGGGTTATTATGGAAGGAGGTATAGGAGCCCTAGCCCTCGGGGACGATATGGAGGTCGCAGCAGGGATCTCCCCACAAGTCTTCTTGTTCGAAATCTTCGCCAGGACTGCAGGTTTGAACTCATCAATTTTTTATTTTTTTTTTACCGTGCTCTAAGCTTCTTTACTTTTTACTGCTTTTGACTGCTCAATAAACCATCTTTTACATTTTTGCAGGCCTGAAGATCTGCGTGGACCGTTCGGACGATTTGGTCCTTTGAAAGATGTATACTTGCCTCGAGATTACTATACTGGGTAAGAAGAACAGACTGATTTTGCAGCTAGGGTGTTTCTAAAAGTCTCAAGTTAACAGCACTATAACTATTGGATTTTGTCCATCAGTGGTTGTGGGATTAGTAAACTTGCCTGTTCTGTTTTTTAGAACTTCTCTGCGTCTTTATAACTTTGAACTGTTTGGTTCTGGGGTTGTTTCTTACTTTTACTACTGGTTTATGCGCATTTGGTTTTTTTTTATTGAAAGTTTGAAGACACAAATGAAGTAATAAGAGTGAAGACAGAATGAAGTAATAAGACTCCTTGAAGGTACCATTCAAGTTACTAGAGAGTACTGGTCAAGATGTTCTTAAGGTAGATGAAGGTTCAGGGGGAAGTTGGGTTTGGTTACATTCTGAAGAAGTTCAAGTTATGAAGATGATAGTTCAAGATGTGAAGAATATCGTCTCAATTAAATTTTTATTACTCTCAAGGTTAGCATCCTCAAGATGATTTCTATTTAATGGTGTGAGGTGCTAAGCTTGTGGTATTATTCCATGTTGCAGTGGAATTGAGAAAATGCTGGCAGATTTTGGCAGTGGTGGCTGGTGCATGGTTTGAAAGCTCCCTTTATACTTTCACTTCATTGTTCCATTGTTATGCTTCTCCATTTGTTTTGCAGGGAGCCACGGGGCTTTGGATTTGTCCAGTATATAGATGCTGCCGATGCTGCTGATGCTAAACATCACATGGATGGAGAAATTCTTCTTGGAAGGGAGCTCACAGTTGTATTTGCAGAGGAAAACAGGAAGAAGCCATCAGAGATGAGGGCAAGGGAACGTGTAAGGTAAGTATGGTCATCCAATTGAAATCATTCATTTTGTAACAGATTGTGTTGTTGATGTTGTGTATCATTGTGAATATAACAAATCCTAACTTTGATGAAGTCTTTTTACAACTTGTAAAGTTCATACTGCATTTGGTTGTAATTGTAATAATTTTTCTTATAGGGATCGGTCATATGATCGAAGGAGATCTCCAGGTCCTTATTCCCGATCGCCACGATATGGATATGGATATTCCCGTTCTCCACGTTATGAACGAAGTTATTATTCCCCTTCGCCTAGGAGACGAAGTTACTATTCCCCTTCCCCTAGAAGAAGGCATTATTCAAGGTATGCTAATCTGTCATCTTTCGTATTATTTTAAGATTGAACAGGTCTAGTTTTTTTACTTATCTGTTTCTAGCCAGCCTTTTGTGGTTCTACTTATAAAATATGACCATCTTTTATGCAGGTCGATTTCGCCCAGAGATCGTAGATACAGAGAGCGATCCTACTCGAGGTCCCCTTATGGTTCTAGGAGCAGGAGTCCAGTTAGGAGCAGGAGCAGGAGTAGGAGCAGAAGCCTCGAGTATTCTATGTAATTGGTGATGTATGAAAATAGCGACCATCCTAGGTAGAGATCCGTCATGATGGAAATCTATGATGTTATAATGTGTTGTGGAGTTTCTAGAGGTGATAACTACTAGATATAATTTCCAATGGCTCTGTGTTATTGTTCTGTGTTTCCCTGTGATCACTTTTGGGGACTGTTCCAGCATTGTGAATTATCCGGCCTTTATGGTCTATGAATATTGTTCTATGTGATGGATTTACTTACTCGTTTTGTGCACCTGAGCGGTTCTTGTTCTTCTTTCTTTTGGTAATGAATAAGCTGTTTTCGTTTCTCCTTTCATGATCCTCTCAGTGGTTAATTGTGGGCTGTTTTATAGTCTTGACGCTTCTAATGTTAACAATGGAGGGTTATGGTCGAATATGAGAAATGCAGGGAGTTCTGTTTTTTCTTTTTTAATGAAAATCAAGCAGCTTGCCTATAACTTGTAGGTCAACGAATCATTTTCCAAGTTCTTATATCTATGATTCTTGCCGCTAGGATACTGATGGATTGAAGATTTTCTTGTGGCAAGGAGAAATTGATTACTTGAATATAAAAAACGGATCAATAGATGACATGAAGAAGAAGCTTAGTACAACAACCTAGTGGCTCTTGAGAAATATGTTACTCCAAAATCAAAGAAAAAACACCATATGATTATTAAAAACTTAGGACTGAGCTGCCTGCACATCTCCAAGGTTTTAGAACTCTTGAAAATTTTCCGTAGCCTTCAGTGTACAACATTTAACAAGGAAAATGAAAGAAGAGAACCTTTCCTAACAGACTAATCCTTTGCTTCAAAAAGAAAAAAAGGGAAAAAAAAAAAGAAAACTAACTAACTAATCTTTTCACACATAACTCACTCTCCTAGAAATAGACAACCACATCTATACTAACTCACATTTGCATAGACTCACGCAAGCACTGCTTCCAACGTCCAATGCTGAATTTTGCAAGCAGTTCTGCACCATTTACCATTCTCCTCCTCACCATAGTAGCCCACTTTTCCATTAGCAGCGCCATTAGAGATGGCTTCTTTGATCTTGTATCAGACGGAATGGATCAGAATCAGAATTACAAAATCCTAGAGCTTGGAGGAGGAGGCTTTTCGAAAAGTGTGACATGTGAGCCAAAATATGGATTCATGCCTTGCACCACTAACGTTTGGGGCCATCTCTTCCTTATGGTGGTGTATCAATACCTGCTGATTCATGCAGGGAGCTACATTTCTACTGGATCCAATCTTTTCTTCGAAATGTTTGGAACTGGTATATTTGGCGCTGGTTTGTTCCCAATTCTTGGTATATTTCCTCAGCTGGTATTGGTTCTTGGTATGCTTTTCTTCTCTTCTATAAGTTACTCCACAAAAAAAAAAAAAAAAAGTTCAATGCACAAATACATCAATATCATCATTGGAGTCCATTAACGTTTTCCACTCCACTTACTCTTTTTTTTTTCTTTTGATGTAAATGGTTCCCAATTCTCTTTCCCCCAATGCTCGGATCAGTTGCACAAAACAATGCCATTATGCCACATAAACGTTGGTTACTTTTACTCCACTTATATAGAGAGGAACTGATGGCAAAGGCTAGATACAAAAAATAATTTCATGCCAGGATGACAAATAAAAATTATGCTAGGTTGAGTTAACTCTCAATAATCCTCTCATTTTTCATGTTTGGTTCTAATGCATTTCCTTGAAGTTGTTCTGTGTTGCTGTTCTTAATTAGACATCAGTCAACTCCATAGAATAAAACAGAACATGCATCATCATATTAGGATGAGTATGGACTGTCCAAAACCTGTACTTAACTGAAAGGACTAGTATAAAGGCATGATGTATATGATACGAGCAGTGCTTCTTTTGCAGTGACTGGACTTTCAGCAAGTGAAGATACGGTTGCATCAGTGGCGACAATGGGAATGGGAATACTTGCTGGAACAACAATTTTGAACCTTACTGTTGTTTGGAGTTCTATTATTGCTTTCGGGAGCTACAATCTTTTCGAGGATTCAACTTCATCTGATTGGGAAAGCAACATTAGCAAGCCATTCAGCTTAACTTGTCAGTTGTCGTCTTCTTTTTACTTGTTTTCATCATTAATACAAACCAGCTAGCATCTCAACTGGATAGTTAATTCACTTAAATAATATATGTGATTCCTGTGTAGGCTCTGGTGTAAAAACCGATAAGGAAACTAAGGATACTGCAAAAATCATGATGCTGTCCATGATCCCATTTCTTTTGATTCTACTTTCAGAATTAATCAACTCTCCTTCCGCAGCAAGAATTCTAGTACTCATTTCTCTCATAATTACTGTGATTCTCCTTATCAGCTACTGTACCTATCAGGTAATAATCTAACTTCATGGCATAAGCATATATGCATGTTTATGTGCACCAAAGAGCAAAAGAAAATATTATCAGCCCCTAATGATTCTTGCTTATTGTCTAATGAAGAAAATCTGTGCTGGTACAGGTATTCCAACCATGGATACAGAAAAGAAGACTCGAATACCTGATGCGTCAGCATCTACAAAAGAAACTACTACCAGTTCTTTGCAATCGTGACGGGAGCCCAAGTGTAGCCAAGATAAGCAAGTTAGTCTTCCGTCCATAAAGGGTTTAGAGCACTTGGTTGGTTAGACTTGTTATTAAAGCCACTGTTTGCAGGCTATTCAACAAACTTGATCGCAACAAAGACGCACAAATATCAGCAGATGAACTGAGATCACTGATCCTTGGAGTCCAGATAGAAGAAGTTGGCTTGAGGGAAGATGATTGTGTGTCACACGTGATGGAAGAGTTTGATATCTCTGGTGATTCTACTTTAAGTAAAGATGAGTTCATTCAAGGACTATCAAAATGGCTGACCAAGGCTAATGATCAAACTGTCAACAACCAAGTCCAAAACAAGGCAAAATTTAATCGCAGTAACTCACAAGTACATATTCCATCTTGAACTTTTATTCTGAAATTCTGCAGAACAGTAAGCTAATTCATTGCAATGGCAGGGAACTACTGAAGAACAGAAGTCTCTGATGGCTAAAGAAAACCAAAGTAAGAAGGATGCTGATAAATCTCCTTGGTGGAGCTACACTAAGGCCACTGTTCTAATCCTTATAGGAACTGCTCTTACGATCCTACTTGGATCCCCATTGCTGCAAACAGTTAAAGATTTTGCAGCTGCTGTCGATCTCCCTTCTTTCTTGGTATCATATTTTCTCATACCCTTCGCTTTGACCTTCAGAAAGGCGTTGAAGGCAATAATTTCTGCCACAGAGAAGACGGAGAAGAGTGTTTCTTTAACACTTTCAGAGGTTAATGTCTCTCAAACTATAATTTCTTTCAAAAAATGTGCAGACACTCGCATCCTTAATCAGCATTTAAGTTTTGCTTGGAAACTCTATCTCATATGCTAATTTGCTAGACAAACATTCCTCTACAGATTTATGGTGCAGTGTTCATGAACAACGTTATGGGTTTAGTCTCCTTCTTGGTGCTGGTCTATGTAAGAGATGTGGCATGGGATGTCTCTGCTGAAATACTGATGGTCCTAATTACATGCATTGGGGTTGGTCTAGCTGCTAGTTTCTCCACCCACTTCCCAATCTGGACAAGTATAGTTTTTTGTACGCTGTACCCCTTATCTCTAGCTTTTCTCTATCTACTTACAGCTTTCTGGGGATTGGGTTGAGGTACTAGCTAGCTAAGCTGAGTCTTTTTTTGGTAAGAATTCACTCGTTCTTTCATTACACTCCTTTTCACATCCATATGTATTTTGGGGACACTGATAAAATAATAGAAGATCATAACTGTAATCTGAGTATTAGTATTCTCCTGTAACTGCTGTTCAATTTATATCTTGGGGAATTTATGAAATGCTTCATTATGGCAATGCACCATATGAAAATCATCAAATGCTTCAACACAATATCACTTTGTTAAAAACAACTTCAGTACACCATTTAAAGTCCTACTATGATATTTCTAGAATTCAGTTAGCATTATTGATCAAATGGCAATTGCCTTCTAATCTTTCTATGTACCTACAAAGTTTTAGAGAAATTTTTAAATTACCATTGGGAAATAAGTATATTGGATTAGAATTTGTAGTTAGTACACAACAAGATTTCAAACCCAACACATGCTCAATTTATGACAGAAAAATGTCACTTTAAATCGAAATATTTTCAAGGATAGAGTTCCTTATTTCAATAACTTACTTTAAATTTGATCAGACCATCACCAAAATAACTTAATTAGCAATCCCAATGCAAGGCTTTTTCAAGAAACAAAAGAAAAAAAAAAAAGAGAGGCTATGATATCCAAAAGGCACGTGTATCCCGTGGTGTCCACTGAACAATTTGTGTTTTTTCAGTTTCACAGTACATTTACCTTATCCTTTTGTCATTAGAAGAGCACAGTAGGATGGTAGAAATCCAGACAAGACTGGCTTCCTTTTACAATGACTTGTCCTGTCAACAATCTATCGGAGCTTAGTTTTAAGGGAATCATTGGTTTTGTCGATATCTTCCTTTTGGCCCTTCACGGGCGAGGGAATGCTCGAATTGGCAATTTTATACCTCTTGATGTGCATTTTACAATTTGAACGCAATCCTTGAAGAAAAAAGAAGAAAATAATATAATATGGTTCTCATCCAACAATCAGTCCTTCCTCTACCTTTTTTTTCTAGAGAAGTGTCCTCACTCCTCAAATTTGACTAGCTGTAAGGAAGTGGGGTGGGCTTACTACATGTAAATACTTGCCTCTGTTCCATTTTATTAGACATTTTAGACCAGTATTATATTTTAAAATATTGACGCATTTAAAAGTTTAGAAAGGCATTTAATTGACTTTTTTTAAAAAAATTTACTCTATATTTTTATTCAATAACAAACAACCTGTAATAATTATTTTCCAATAAGAATGTAGAGAAGCAATAAAGACATTAAATGTCTTTCTTAATCCTTGGCACAAAATCTTCAAACATCCAATAAAATAAAAGAGGGAGCACTTTCTAATTTTCATAAACTATCCACACGACCGGCGGTCCTGTCAGAAATAATGCATAATCGAACATGCACTTCACTGATCACTCTCTCTATTTAAATTGAAGTCCCATGTTAACACTTGCAAATTATCATGTGAAAGTCTTATTATAGAAAAAAAAAAAACCCATCAAGATTCTTTTTCTTTAAAACCGGAAAACCCATCAAGATTCAAGAAGTGGCAAATAATTAGATTTGTCGTACGTCATTCATGCAAATTAAATAAGTTGACAACTTGTTATCAAAAAGAAAAGTTGACAACTCATTTGATGAAGATACAGTATGTGGAGATAGCAACAATCTTGTCCCGACCCGATCCTTTGTAGTCGGGGACAGTTGGGAGAATTCAGTACGTGCAGACAACATAGAGAGGGGTTAATTACATTTTGACCCCCTGAATTCTACTCTAAAATTGACTCACCACCTGAATTTGTTTTTTCATCAATTGACCACCTAAATTCCTAATTCTATTCAATTAACCACTTCCGTTAAGGTTGATTGGATTTCCGTCAGGTTAGCTTCCTGAGTGACACGGATGGGTGACATTTGTGCTAATCCTACCCATTAAAGTTTATTCTACTAAAAGAATAATAAATAGAAAAAAGGAAGAAAATCAAAGAGATAACCGAATTAAATTCTGCCCATTAATCCTACCCATTAAATTTATTTCTACTAAAAGAATAATACATTCAAAAAAATAAAAAAGGAAAAAAATCAAAGAGATAACCGAATTAAATTCTGCCCATTAATCCTACCCATTAAATTTATTTCTACTAAAAGAATAATACATTCAAAAAATAAAAAAGGAAAAAAATCAAAGAGATAACCCAATTAAATTATGCCCATTAATCCTATTGGATTAAAAACAATTAACTCCACCTTCCACCTCTCCCTCTTCCTTGTTGACAAAAAATAACAACACCAAAACCACCTTCTTCCCCCTCCTCCCTCCTGTGCATTGACCAAAAAATACAAAACAAAAACCTTCTTCTTCCTCAGTTACCCATATGACCCAATCAAACTAAAACCCATTCACTATGTCCAACCACAACAATGAAGACCCATGGTGCCGGGGCGGGGCAGTGGCAGAGGAGGAGGAGAAGGAAGGGATGCACCTGACGGCGATGAGCGAGGAGGAGACAAGGCGACCGGAGGGGATGTTGATGCGGCGGGCGAAGGCTCGGTCGCCGCCGCCATCCTCTTCTCATCTTTTTCCCCTTCTCTCCTTCGCGAGACCACCATCGTGGTCGCATTAAAGCACCAACTGTGACACCATGTCGCCTCTGCCATGATTCATCGGGTAAGCGTCGTGCTGCCTTTCCCTTCCTCTTTCTTGTTCCTACGTTGTTGATTTGTTGCTAATCGGATTTTCTACTGGATGGGTGTGTGATGATGGCTCGCTTGTGAGTCCGAGGTAGTGGGGGAAGGAGGAGGAGGAGACGGAGGCGGAGGTAGTGAGGAGGAGGAGGAGGAGAGGTAAGGGTAGATGAGTATGAGGGTTGAGTTGATTTTGATATTCCGTTGAGCTTTTGGTGATTGTGCCCAAATCGGTTGGGGGAATGGTGGGGGAGGGGAGCCAGGCAATTCTGGGAAGAATAATTTTTTTTTTTGTCTTTTGATATTAATATATTTTTTTTGTTAGGGGAAAAGAAAATAGAAAAATTTTCGAACGGTTGAGATGTTGCCACGTGTTTATCATCCACACATTCCGTTAGTGCAAAGAGACGGAACCCATTGAGATTGGACGGAAGTGGTTAATTGTATCAAATTGGGAGTTCAGGTGGTCATTTGATGAAAAAAAAAAGTTCAGGAGGTGAGTCAAAAATAAACCTGAATTCAGGGGGTCAAAATGTAATTAACCCCATAGAGAGAGATAGAGAGTAGTACTTTAGTAGCCTTTGACTGTCCTGTGTGAAACATTTTTAAAACCATTCCCTACTTAACTGAATCCTTCCACACTGGCATCACAAAAATAAAAAAAAAAAAATCCTTCCATTCTAATATTAAACAGAAATGAGTATTTCTAAAGATTTATGAGACTAAATTGGACACCACTAGAGTTTCAAAACTCCTTTAAGATTTTTCTGTAGCCTTTACTGATCCTTTGTTCAAAACTAATAACTCCTTTCACAATCAATGACTCTCCTATAAAATAGACAAAGGGTGCTTACACTTCATCACTCACTCCTGCACAGACTCCACTGCAACTCGCAATGGTGAATTTTGCAAGCAGCCCAGCACCATTCACCATACTTTTTCTCATTACAGCAACCCATTTTTACAGTAGCCGCGCCATCAGAGATGGTTTCTTTGATCTCGTATCAGATGGGATGGATCATCATCGAAATCAGAAGGATCAGTACTTCAAAATCCTGCAGCAGCCTGGAGAGCTTTCAAGAAGTGTGACGTGTGAGCCAAAATATGGTTTCCTGCCTTGCACCACTGATGTCTGGGGCCATCTCTTCCTTATGGTGGTTTATCAGTACCTGCTGGCTCTTGCAGAGAGCTACATTTCTAGTGGATCCAACCTTTTCTTCGAAATGTTTGGAACTGGTATATTTGGAGCTGGTTTGTTCCCAATTCTGGGTATATTTCCTCAGCTGGTGTTGGTTCTTGGTAAGCTTAATTTCTTCTCTTTTAGGTACTTCACATTAAAAAAACTTCAATTTCAACTCAGAACATACTTCATCATCAAATGCTATCACCAATAATGCATTGATCAGTACTGTCTATTTGCATTTTTCCATGTCTTTCGAATGCACAGTAATTTGGCTTGGCTGGAAAGATAAGAACATCAGCATCTGCTTGTGGGTATACTATTGCAAGATGAAGTCTTTTCATTTTTGTTGGAAAAAAAAACTTATTTTTTGGGTTTTAAAGTGGAAGATGAAGTAGATAGAACATGTCTCTTCCCTGAAAAGAATACCTTCATTTAACGCACACTTGTGCTAGGTGGGTATCACAATGCTCTGGCTTTCAAATTCAACTAGAGCTTCTTCTTTTTTGTGAACTCGAATTCTAAAGCTCCTTGTCTAGTAAAATTTCATAATTACATTATGTTGTCCCCACATAACACACTCTTAATGACTGTGGAGTGTGTAGTAGCGATCCACCCCACACACTGGAATGCTATATACTATTAATGCAGGCCTGTTGATCTATCGACCTTTACTCCACTGACATGGAGAGGAACGCAAGGGGTCCCCTCCGTCAATTTCTGGATAAAAGATGGGACCTTTGGTAAAAATTGATTTAAGACAGAAAACTCTTAGGTGGGGCTGAAAATCATTTGATATGGTTACGGATAGATATAGCTATGCTATATTGTCAAATCATACTTTTATTATTGTTTTATTGGTGGGTGATATTAGTTGTCCATTTAATACGTTTTAAAGCAAGATTGATCCATTTCCTAATACTTGAATGTCACTATATAGTTACTTTCTCGTTACCTTTTAGATTGAACCATTAACAGTTTCAGGTTTTTTTTATAGAACATGAATGCTATTAACTAATAAAGGGGTGCAAAGATCGAGCTTTAGAATCTTAGAATGGTCACAACCGTTTGCAACATTGGAGACGGTTTGAGTTAACTCTTACTAAACCTATCATCCTTAATTTTGGTACAAAACAAAGATTTTCAATAAACGAAACCGTGAATGTAACACCTTATTCAAAGAACACTCATTGCAGAAGAAAGTAAACAAAAAAGAATTAACGTATGTGCGTCTGTGGCATTGTATACCTACATTTTACATTTGGAACAGGGAAGGCAAGGTATTGTCATTAGTGTTGCTGTTCTTTGAAAATTAGTCAATTCTGTAGCATTAAACCCAAACATGCATAACATATTAGCAGGAGCATGAATGTATAATCCTGTTGGAATAACAGTAAGGAGTAGCACAAAGGCATGATGTATATGATAAGAGCAATGCTTGCTTCTTCTGCAGTGACGGGACTTTCAGCAAGTGAAGATACTGTTGGGTCAGTAGCCGCAATGGGAATGGGCATACTTGCTGGAACTACAATTTTGAACCTTACTATTATTTGGAGTTCCGTTGTTGCTTTCGGGAGCTACAATCTTACAGAGGATTCAACTGAATCCGATTGGGAAAGCAGCATTAGCAAGCCATTCAGCTTAACTCGTCAGTTGTCCTTCCTGTCTTTGTCATTGTTACAAACTAGCGGCTCAACTTCTGTTAATTCACTTCAATAATATATGTGATTCCTGTGTAGGTTCTGGTGTAAAAACGGATAAGGAAACCAAGGTTACTGCCAAGATCATGATGCTGTCCATGATCCCATTTATCTTGCTTCTACTTTCAGAATTACTCAACTCACCTTCAGCTACAAGAATAATAGTACTCATATCTCTTATAATTACTGTGATTCTCCTTATCAGCTACACCACCTATCAGGTAATTATCCTAAGCATCATAAGCACAATATTTTTTCAAATATCTCCAATGAAGAAAGCATTTTCAGCATCGACAGATTCTTGCAGTATTGTGTCTGTCTAATGAAGAAAATCCGTGCTGGTACAGGTATTCCAACCATGGATACAGAAAAGAAGACTTGAATATCTGATGCGTCGACATCTACAAAAGAAACTACTACCAGTTCTTTGCAATCGTGATGGGAAGCCAAGTGTAGCCAAGATAAGCAAGTTAGTGTTCCAACTGTAAAGAGAGTTCACACCAGTTAACTAATCTTGACAATTAAGGTACTTGTATCCATTTATTTGCGTGCAGGCTCTTCAACAAACTTGATCGCAACAAAAATGGACAAGTATCAGCAGATGAACTGAGATCACTGATCCTTGGAGTCCAGATAGAAGAAGTTGGCTTGAGGGAAGATGATTGTGTGTCACATGTGATGGAAGAGTTCGATATCTCCGGTGATTCTACTTTAAGTAAAGATGAGTTCATTCATGGACTGTCAAAATGGCTTAACGAGGCTAATGATCAAAGTGTCAACAACCAAGTCCAAAACAAGACAAAAGTTAATAGCAGTGACTCAAAGGTACGTATTCATCAAAATGTTTCAGCATTTTTATTCTGGAATTCACAGAAGAATAAGCTAGTTCGCTGCAATGGCAGGAAAGTACTGAAGAACAGCAGCGTCTGGTGGCTAAAGAAAACCAAAGTAAGAAGGATGCTGAAAAATGTGCTTGGTGGAACTACACTAAGGCCACTTTTCTAATCCTTCTAGGAACTGCTCTTACCGTTATACTTGGATCGCCCTTGCTGCAAGCAGTTCAAGCTTTTGCAACGGCTGTAAATGTCCCTTCTTTCTTGGTATCATATTTTATCATACCCTTGGCATTGAGCTTCAGACAGGCCTATAGGCACATTGTTTCTGCCGCTGAGAAGACAGAGAAGAGTGTTTCTTTGACACTTTCGGAGGTTTGTCTTACAAAATATGACATCTTTAGACAGTGTGAAACTGGCATCCTTGATCAGCATAAGTATGTTAGAAACATTTTGGAACACTAGCATATGCTCTGTTACCTCAGTCTCAATCTCTCTAATATCCTTCCTAGTGCTCATTCTATACAAGGACAGCACTCTTTGGGTCCTCAGAACACATATCCATGATATTTAAGTTATATAGATGCAAACACTTTCTGCAACATATAGAATGAGAAACTGATACTTTCCTGAACATGTACATCTTTTAAATAAAAAGGTATCCTGAGGATCATGCTAATTGAAAAATCCAGATGATGTTATTTAAAATGCAATGCAATCACTTCGGGGAATTAGATAAAATTGGAACGCTAGAGCCAAGATTAGCATGGTCCCTGCGCAAGGATGACATGCACAGATCAAGAATTTGTCAAAGCATGCATATACACATGTACTAGCTAGCAATTTGCTTATTGTTTGACAGTGGTTACATTCTCTTACAGATTTATGGTGCAGTGTTCATGAACAACGTTATGGGATTAGTCTCCTTCCTGGTGCTGGTCTATGTAAGAAATTTGGCATGGGATGTCTCTGCTGAAATACTGACGGTCCTAATTACTTGCATTGGGGTTGGTGTCACGGCTAGTTTCTCCTCTCAGTTCCCTTTCTGGACTAGTGTAATAACCTATATGCTATACCCCTTATCTCTCGCATTTCTCTATGTTCTTACCGCTTTCTGGGGTTTGGGTTAAGCTTCTAGCTATGTTCAATTTTCGTGGGAGCATCCTTTGTCGCTCTTTTCCCAGGTACTAGACTCTGTATATTACTTTGGCAAATGAAAACAAAATTATGCAGCGAATGAGATCACTTCCATAATTTGAATTCACTTATGCCATGATGGTCGGTGAAAATATATAGTATTCTGTATACCATCAGTGTTCCAAACTTTCTGTGGATTTTTCTCTGATGAAAATAAAATCATGCACCGAACTGGATCACTATGTCATCTGGCCATTTTAGGTTGGAGAGTACATATATATATATAAATAAGTAATGTAAACATATAATTCAAAGGATTCAACCAGAAAAAAAAAAGAGTGCAAAAATGACTCATTATTTTTTACACTTTTTTCTTCATCGAAGTCGGATAAAGATTTTCGGTACAAAATTTTTCCAATATAATTTTGTCTAAAGCATATTCTAGTACCATCCTTTCAATTCATCAAAGTCGGGTAATGTTAAAGATTTAAGCGTTTGCGTACAATACCGAAGTTTGACGATTCAGTGTCTCAAGCAAATCTAACACAAGGGAATAATTTGGTACACATTGTTTGATATACTACTGGTAGTCCCCAAAATAGAGAAACAGATCGTCGTCGTGGCCGTGGCTGGCTCTCTCCCTATAGCTAGGAATCCAATCTCCAGAAGCTTCCAGCTTTCAGGCATCCTTAAATCGTCTACGTTTCATCACAAATCTAAAGCCAATTTGGATTGTACTGGGTGGCCACCTAATGACAACACAAGCCACACGTTCCAGACATTGAAGCGTGTCGGGTTCATTGCAAATAAAGCTGGTCGTGTCGTGAGCACCACGCATACGCGCCCATCCTCACTCCCCCAATAGTTGGAAACTCTCAGCCTAGAAGAAAAAGATAAGGCAGCGCACCTGCACTTTCCTCCAAAAGTTGAAGGGCAATACTGTCTTTTTAAGGAAGAAGATCCCATACACCCAGAAGTACCTAAGGAGACCTTGTGATATGGCATGTTCTGATTGGTTGGTTGAAGAAGTCAAATGTATATACTACCTCACGGGGGTATCTTTTTACTGTCTTAAAATTTACTTACCTTGTCCAAAAATCTGGAACCACCTTGTTCTCCAAGTACTGCTCACCGACTCAAAGTAGTTTGGCAAGAGATTTTTGTGGCTGCGCGATTGGCATGACTCTCTTGTCTGAACAATAATAAGAGAGAGAGAGAGAGACTCATATAAAGAAGTGCAACTAGTACTTAAATAGCCTTTCTTTATCAATACAAAACCACCAGAAACACTAAGCTAAACATCAGGTTAGTTGAACTAAACTAGATTAGATCCCCAAAAACTCAAAACCGTAAGACGCCACAAAGGAAATGAACCGGTTTGTAGTGAGGTCGGCGTTGGTGCGTGAGCTCATCAACGGCGGCGGGCGGAGCTACAGCAGCAGCAGCAGCGGGAGTGGCCGTTACATTACGAGAACAGTTCTGAGGAATGACCACCCGGTTGGCTCGGCGCCGTACATGATGCGGTGGAGGACGATGAGCAGCAGTACTGCGGCGGCGACGCCGCCGCCAGAGAAGAAGGAGGAGGATAAAGAGAAGGAGAAGGAAGTTGTGGTCGCCAGCTACTGGGGGATTTCGAGGCCCAAGATCACCAGAGAAGATGGCACCGAGTGGCCCTGGAATTGCTTCATGGTACTACTACCACTACCAGTACTTAATTAGTAGTAGGATATATTTTTTTCATTTCTAATTAAGCCATCATCAAAAAATTAAGTATGAGAAATGTTAATTACTACTACTAGTATTTTATTTTATTGATTTAATTAAACCGGTTTAATCGCCGCGCCGCCGTGTGTTTTTTTTTTTTGTTCCTCTGGATTGTAGCCATGGGAGACGTATCGATCTAACACATCAATAGATCTGGAGAAGCACCACGTGCCCAAGACTTTTCTGGATAAAGTCGCTTACAGGACCGTCAAGATCCTCCGTTGGCCAACCGATATTTTCTTCCAGGTCTCCCTTTTCTCTCCCAATTATTCCACTTGCCCCCTTAATTATCTACGCGCATTAATTTTTTTTTTTAAATAACTAACTACTACTACTTAATTAACACATTAGTTACTAGTAATTATTATAGGTGACCGCCTTTTAAGTCTTTTTTCTGAATTTGAACTCTACTGCAACAATGACATTTGCAATTCTGCTGATGGCATTTTAATTTCGTGTCATAATTATTATTATTATTATCAGTCTGGTATTTATTGTCGCTGTTCCTCTTAGTGAAAATTTTACATTTTATTATAATGTTGTCACTCTTGGGATTAGTTGATGAGTTAATTTGGGGTAGCATGTAATGTTATGTGCATCCATTTTAAGCAAATTCTGGTACGAGGTATATATATATAGTCACAGAGTATTCAATGGTTTTGCAATGTTTGGGCAGAGACGATATGGGTGTCGTGCAATGATGTTGGAGACGGTGGCGGCCGTGCCGGGCATGGTAGGTGGGATGCTACTGCACCTGAGGTCTCTGCGTAAGTTCCAGCAGAGCGGGGGTTGGATTAAGGCCTTGCTCGAAGAAGCAGAGAACGAGCGTATGCACCTGATGACAATGGTGGAGCTAGTGCAGCCTAAATGGTACGAGAGGGCACTGGTCCTTGTTGTGCAGGGAGTGTTCTTCAATGCCTTCTTCGGTCTTTATTTGGCATCCCCAAAGCTGGCGCATAGGATTGTTGGGTATCTGGAGGAGGAAGCTATTCACTCGTATACTGAGTATCTGAAAGATATCAGAGAGGGTAAGATTGAAAATGTTCCGGCTCCGGCGATTGCTATTGATTACTGGAGGCTACCCAAGGATGCAAATCTGGAGGATGTTATTACTGTGATCCGTGCTGATGAAGCACACCACCGGGATGTCAACCACTTTGCCTCTGTAAGTAGCAGTTGCTTCTCTGTCAACCACAATCTATGTTTGTTATGTAATGGTTAATATCTTTTTGTGGGCGACATTCAATCATTTTTTAAACCAAAAAAAAACATTCAAGAATTTTAGCATCATGGTTTTTTATCCAAGTACTCGCTGGAATTGATTTTGGAATTGGATATTGAACCTTTATCTGCCAAATGAGACTTAAAAGCTGGTATAACTCAAAAAGTACACCTATTAGCTGTGATTTCATAATCTGTCTTGATGAGAATCTTTGAACTTTGGCTTTTACTTGCTGGATTGAACTGGGCTAAAGTCCCAGTGTTTCAGTGTTGTTTATGTTGGGGTTTCCATGTTTGATCACAAACATACTGTGTTCATTGCATTTTCTTCATGTCATAATTTGTTACTGGGTCTCTGATAATAGTTGTGGCTGATCTATGTTATTCACATTTTACCTTTGATATCTAACCCTGCTAATCCTTGGATGCAGGACATTCACTACCAGGGTAAGGAATTGAGGGAGGCACCTGCACCTCTCGGTTATCATTGAGTGGTGGTATTCTGATCGTGATGGGTCTGAGAAGACATTGACTATTTGAGATGACGGGATAACTCTTCCTCTTGTATATGATTAAGATCTGTTGTGGTTTGATTTCTGTACAAAATAAAACAGTAAATTACATGGACTCGGATTTCTTAGTACTGCGGATTAATTTATAATGGCATGCAGTGCTTTTTGTCTCCCTAGAGGAACAGGCTCATGCTTTCGCATTATGTTTTGGTATTATTTCTTCCTAACCTTGGTAATCCTAACTGGTTCTGGAACTCTTGGACTGAGTTATGCGTCCATTTCTTCAAAATCCCCTACTGTGTGTTCGGACATTTTAGCACAGAAATTGGAACAGAATCGATGTGCTATGTGAAGCACAGAAGATATGAAAACTATGATAATCATGAATTACATTGCCGTATTATTAGTGAAGTCTGCAAACTCAAGGGGATACCTTCCAGTTTCTAATTGGGAAAGAAAAGCATATGAGGAATTGAGGAGCCGAGTACAGGGGCCTGGACTGACATTGAGTCCATCTATCCTGGTGCTCTGACAATTACAATACATGACATTTAATTTAACACTAACGTCATTTGTTGTGCAAGGGATCTTGAATGTTTTATTGTCTACCGCACAACATACACTGCAAGACGAGTATCATCTACATTCAAGAGATTTCAGTTGCTTCTTGAAATTTACTTCTGCGTTGTCATTAACATTTTTAATAACAGTATGAGTGATAAAATTAATGCCAAAAGGGTTAATAGATTTCATATCTCTTTATGCTAACATACATGTTTAGATAGTTACTAACTAAATAAGATAGTTGTAATGCTTTATAATTGCCATTCTATAAATCTACAGTTCTACACATAACATTACGTATTGACCCACAGGAGGGAAATGGTCCGGTCACTTTCAGATTCAGAGACAATGGAACACAAACTGCACAAGCCATACTGGCAATGGTGAAAGTACCACCACTTTTAATGGTGATGAAAAAGGATATAGGTCATATACTCCTTCATAGGATCCATTGAAGTAGGTCATTTTTTTCGCACATCATGAAAAGCCAGCCAATTAAAGAACTCTTCTGTTTCACACTCCCATGGCCAGAATCCTATCAATTACTATCAATACTGTGATTTTAACCTATGAGAACTCCCCGTGGACAATATAAGTGAAATGAGCCGCCAGAGTAAGATGACTGTTGTAAAACTGAAAACACTAAGCTTCGAACATTTACAGCCTCAGGTTTAGATCAATCCCATCTGCTCTTGTCTCAATTTTCTCATTTTGATCTACCTTGCTCATTGGCTCCAGTGGAAGCAAGAAGCTGTAGAAGGGTCTCTTCTGAGCTGAACCACACTGTCCTGTTCTCTGTTGTGCCTCAATATCAGGGTCTTCCTTGAACTCCTAATTGACACACACAAAAACAAGAAAAACCAAAATTTAGTGTCAAAACATGATAAAGAACAAACTGGAACTGGAAAATACAAAAGTATAGAGAGAAACTTCTTTAATTATGTGTCTTACTTGGGGAAGGAAAGTAATAAATTTTGATCGTTCTTGTTGTGGAACATGGGTTGGTGGGGGATGAATTGGCGGAGATCCAAATAAGAGAAAATTGCTATTAGCTGCTCCATAGTCTGCATTACACTTTTTGAAGTTTGGCAGTGGCAGCAAATAACTATCTACCTTCCCATCTCTGACAAAGTCAGTAAAAAGAAGTGTAAGGCATGAAAGTAACTTTTCTTTTTTTGGTCAAAAACCAAAAGCAAACAAAAGAAGTTCATGTCAGGTAACAATAATTATAAACATACCTGGAAACTGCTTCACTAGCGTCAAGATTGATTATGCTGCGGCTGCCACATGAAAGGGAGGAGTCTATTCTGTTCATTTGAGATGAAAATGAAGGAATTGGTGGGCAGCGGAAAGAAGGAATTTGAGGGATCTCTACAGAAAATGGGCGCGGCCGCTTTGTGCCAACCATCTGGACACAGAAAACCAACTTAGGCATCAGCATCAAGAGATTAAAAATTTTTGTCTACCCACTTAATAAAAAAACTAAATAAAAATGTCATCAAATAATAGAACAATAGAAAGGCAGAAAAGAAAAGGAGTATACCACATTTAATTGAGCAGTGAAGGTATTACTTTATTTTAAAGGAGGTTAATTCAAAATCAATGAGGCGATTTAGTGTCTACCATAAGTAGTCCCATAATGAATTCTTTGATTAATTAATTATTTCTTCCGTAGCTTTCTTCTGTTAAAAACACAGGAGATTTCTGCTACATCAGGTTTTCTTTGGAATGAAGGTTTCTAACATTCCTTTTTAGTGTAACAGACACAATATCAAACGTTTTGAAAGAGAATAATTTAGTAACTAACAAGTCATATATCTCACAAGATTGATTACCTTTTATGGAACCCAATTCCAATAGGAACTGGGATAAAAAACTGGTTTCTTCTTTCTTTGAAAGAATGGAAATGCAAAGAAAAGTGAAACTAGAAAATTGAAAAAAAAATTTGAAGGAATGGAAAAAATGGATGAAATTATTAACAAGCAAAAGCCTAAATGAATAATAAGAGAAAATGAAATGATTTTAGCTTAATTACCTTCTCTTCCTCGGGCCACGGAGAAGTGTAATGGTAATACGATGTTTGGTTTGAATGGGGCTCTATACCATGACACAATCCACCAGGCGATGTGGTTGGGGAGGTTGACACAGCCGAGTGAGGAAATAGACTTATCTACAAGTTGAAACAAAAAATTGAACTTAATTAATAACAGGCAATGGAACCACTAAAACAACAGGAGGGCATAATTAGACGAACTTTAATTTGCTTGATCATATATATTACCATTGAAGGTGGGGAACATTGGCTCCTTTGGATCATTGGAGGAGAAGGGAACAATTTGTGAGGTCCATTAGATAGGTGCATAGAAAATGGAATCCCAGAATTGGATCTAGGAAGAGGCGCTTCAACATCAACAACGCTGCGATCACAATTAGGATCTGGTACTGCAGGGAACATACCATTCTCGGGCATAAAAATTCCTGATCCGCCAAAATAGACACCACCACCACCAGTTTTAGAACCATTACCAACAACACCTCCCCCTCCACCACCTGCAGATGGTGTCTTGTTATTATTATTATTATTATTACAACCACCATTACCGTAGAATGTTGTGTTTGATGAAACTGATGGGCTAAGGTGGTTAGGATCCGGAGGAGGGAAATGGAAATTCTTTGGCAAGGAATTTGATGGGGGAGGAACGGTAGTGGGAGATTGTGGCTGGTAAGAAGCTGAAAGTGACGGAACTAAAGACAACCCATCACTCTTGATCTTGTCTAGATCAGTGATCTTCTCTTGTTCTCTCAAGATCTTCTCCAACTCGGCCACTCCTGGTCCTCTCTTGGGCACTCGTTGTCTCTTGCTCTTCTTTGAATACATACTATCGACACCATAACCACCACTATCACCACCACCACAACCTCCTCCACCACCACTACTGCTAAGGCTAGTGTTGCTACACATGATCGTCCTTCTCTAGGGCTAGTATGCGTGTGTGTGTGTGTGTGTATGGACAGAGAGACAGACACAGACAGGCAATTCAAAAGGGCCAAAGAAAATCTGGATTTAAATGGAGGAGTGAATTATATATATTATGGAACCCACAAAAGGTTGGAGAGAATTCAGCTGGGAGAGAAAGTTTAACAAGAATCCGCACTTTTCAAGTCCAGGAATCCAAAACAAGTAACAAAAAATCAATTCAAATTAAGAACCGAGATATATGGTAAGGAAATCTCATAGGATGTGGAGACGAAAGCGGCAAGCTACGCGTTAATCAAGAAGTGGAACCAAGAAAATTAAGTCCTTCCATGTTTTAAGCTCGAAGAGGATCTTGTTGTGTGTTATGGGAGAGAGATTTGGGTGTGACAATAGCTGTGTAGGATAGAGAGTGTATCTATAGTTAAGCTTGGAGTGATTTTCTCGAGGAAATTTGTCCGAGAAAGAAAATTTCACAAGCACGGAAATCCAAGCATTCTTCAGAAATACACTCTGTTCCTTTTTCTATTTTCTCGCTGTAGCTCTTCAAGCTCCCCTCTTTTACATCTTTTTCTCTCAATCAAAGCTGACCAAGATTTTGTACAGCTAGCTATTCAACCCAACCCAAGGAACTGTGACACATGACTCCTTTACACAAGAACAACAAGAATAATTGTTGTTGTTATGCGTCGGGATCTCTCGAAATCTTTACTATATATGTGAGCAGTTTTTCTACTTTTCCTATGCCAATTTTTGCATGGGAAGGGCTATCTTTGCATGGGAATAATTAAGGGAGATGGTGGGTATTATCATCACCTAGCTAGGTAGGGGACCTGTCAGGGTCTGATCAATTATTTAGTTTTTGCAAAAATATTACTTCCCCTCCGTCAAAGACATGCTAAAAATCGACTGCGTTTAAGTCCATTTTCGGTATTTTTACATGGTTTTAAAGTCACATTAAGCAGGATTTTATCGGCATAATTAAGCTGGATGTGAAAACAGGTTTTCCCCCAATTAATGAACTCCACTATGGCACTATCGGATCATTTCTGAAAATAAATCTAGTATATAATGAGGTTATAGATTGATTTGAACTAATTCGTTACGAGGGCCTTTAAGTTTCCGGTGCTACATGATTTAGTTTTAATTTTTTGTTGTTTTAAGGGAGAACTAATTTCTAGCTGGGAAACATTTGGTGGTCTTTGATTAATTAGGAATTTAGGATAGATTGCTTTTGTTCTAATAAGAAGCTTGAACAAAGATTGCATGTCATTTAAGAAACCAAATCTTTAGGAGTGCGATTTTAATCAGAAGGTTGTTGAAGATACTGATTATTTTTTCCAGTGTATGATAAAAGAGAAAGCTTTAAAATATTGATCACAGTTGATGCGCTTATTCAATTAGCCTCTTCTTAATATGTCAACTGTTGTACGAACGTTGCACCAAAAGTGCCTTTTCTTTTGGGTCTGTAAAGGCTCTTTTCTTAATTACTCCTCAAAAAAAAAAAGTGCTTTTTTTTTCTTTTTTTTTTGGGAATGTAAAGTGCCTATTAGTTAACAAAAGAGGCCACATATTGCATTTGAAAAGAAAAAAAAATCACAAAATTGGTTTTGTGTATGTTCCCATTAATAATTAATCAGATACTATGCTTATATATACATATACATATATATAAATTGCCGATATACATCAACCAGCTGGTCTCACCACAAATCATGTTTAATCATCTTCTTGGTTTAAAAATGATCTGATTTTGCATAGATTATACTATTTTGGTAAACAGTAGAGGATTCTAATTCCCCATATATATATCAAAATCAGACTGACACGCAATTACCTTTTCCTAAAAAGGTTACCTATTATTGGAACCGTTTGGAAATGAAGGACGAAATTTAGAAAAGAAAAGATGATGCATTGATAAAGAAATGTCCAGGCTGGAAATACCATCTATTTCGCTAATGATACCCTAAATGAAGTTCATAATGGTAAACAATCTACCCTTAAAAGCTAATTGGCATCCTAATGAGCCAAGATTTCCTGTAAATTAAATTTTGAATATGATATATATGCATAATGGTCCCTGAGACCGAATCTTTCCTTCACATAACTGCATGATATTTGCTCGGTCGGAGGATGATGTTTTTCTATATTAGAAAGGGAATTGTGCCATTCTGGTAAGTGGTAGGTTGCTTGCACATGGAAATAGGGGAGTACAATCTTCACTCATTATGAAACAAATCGTACCATCTTCTAGCCTTTAATGTTGATCTTAGCTGCAGAGAGATTATAAATGATATTAGTATTTACTATTTTTAATGTAAAATATATAACCAAACAGTTCCATAATGGTGTTACTCTTTTGAATTAAAAGATGCAGATATTAAGCCTAAACTGCATATAGTGGGTCAATCATGTAACATGCTACTATTCACCTCTTTTCCATGTTAAGGAAGTGGAAAATTTGTCACCGCTTTATTTCCTTTTTTTAGCTGATCACATGATCCGATCAGTTCAAGTATAGGTTACTGATTTAACTTAAGGCAAAAGAAAGAATATTGCATAGAATTATTGCACTTACGGATAGAAAATTCCAAGGGATGTGCAAAATAGTGACCAAAACGTATTGCATTTTTTTTTTTAATTAGACTACTACAGATTTATGTGTTATATCTCTTTTTGTGTAACCAGTCTTATATACGATTAAATTCAGACTAGCTGGGAGTAATCTTATTAAAATCTTCTTAAATTAATTTTTGGAAAGATCCGAGCCATTACTTTTCTCCTTGGTACAGTTTGCGCCACTACCCAAATATGAAAAATTGCATGCATGTATTTAATAAAATTCGTAACAGATTTCAATTAATACATAATAATTGCTTCCTCGGCTCTAAAATGACGACGCTTCAATTTTTTCTTTTCAAGATATATTTTCTCTTTAGAATTCATAGGAAGGATCGAGAGTGAGAGAAAAGATTAGGAAATAATTTTTTAATACATGGTTAATTTACTAAAATTTTACTCGTTATCCCTTTAATCTAAGTTCTTTTAATTGTAGTATTGGTCTTTCAGTAAAAGAAAAAACCGCACATCTGAAAGGGGAGGAAATAGTTTGAAATGTACTGAAATCAAAATGGCTGTGTTTTAGGCTTTTAGCGACCACGAAAATCGATGTTGTTTTCGTAAAACAAAAAAAAACGTTATTTACACTTAAACGCTAATTAGCATCCTAATTAATGAGCTATATAAGATTTCCTGTAAATCAAATTTCGAAAGTAATGTATTATGGTCGTCCGGCAAAGATGAAGAACACTTCCCTTTCCACTATCCTATCTTGGCTTGCAAAATATGAAAAAACAGTCTCGTTTCCTTCAAATCATTCTCGCCACTTCTTCCTATCTCTTTTCTCAATTTGTTGCAGCTTCCTTCTCTCAAAACAAGTCAAGTACTTATCTCACTAAAGAACAAAAAGGGATTTGGGTTTTTAACACTTTAGCCTATGAATTCCACTTTCTTCATTTAAGCCCCACAAACAGTTATTCTTGGGTTTGGGCTCTCCGTGAACTTTGAACCCAACCTAACAATTTCATCAAAAACAATCAGGTTATTTACGAAAAATCTACTAACATACACTTAATGAGGTATGCAAGAGAGAAAATTCGCAGTTTACTTCCCTCCAATCTGTTGGAGGATTTTTATAATATAAAGAGGAATTATATTTGTACCTTTTGGTGTAAAAGGTATCTACTGGAAATGAGTTTAAAAATGAAAAGTTACATCCTTTTGTATTGTGTCTTTTGGAAAAGATACAAATTTAAGTTTGAATTTAATGGCTGTAACTTTTGGATTAAATGTGTCTTTTGGAAAAGATACATGAA